>APFE031470486.1:0-66730 GCA_000404065.3 Pinus taeda | reverse complement strand
CCATTTGTCTTTGTAGCGACACAAGACCTGCTGCAGATCCTCTGCATTTGAATTCATTGTTTCGTTCTTCATTGGAGAAAGAAAGGGAAAAACAGGTCTTCCAGGTTCGTGTGTAAAAGGAGAAGGCCATACAAGGATTACTGGTCAATATATCGCACAGCAGTTGCAATGGCTGCTTGTTGATAGTCGCATCTGGCCATGTGTGTGTTATGAAATAATTCGATGAGAGCAGATTGTTCCATTCGCTGCAAACTCTGCGATATCTGTACACATCTTCCGCTGGCAAGCGCCCCAAAATCTCCATTTGCAAATCCTCCCCCAATTCCTTCAACCAATCTGCTGGCAATTCCTTCCACGACTCAGCGGCAACAACGTCGCCTACCCACTTTCGTTTTCCAGTTTTGCGTCCTTCCATTTTCGTTCTTCAGTTTTCGGGCTCTCTACCTCCTCCGAATCAACCCAGCTCGAACCAATTGAAACGACGAATGAAAAATGATGATAATAGCAAATCTATATATAGCATATGCTTAGATCTTATTGAGTCGATGGTCAGTATGGGTGCATCTCATTTAAAAATGTAAATGTAAATGTAAATATAATTTATTTAGCTAGAACCAATTAAAAAAATGTATAAGTTTGAAAAAAAATATGATACCTTGCCCTAAGGACTCTCATGGGTTGATGGCCGAGGTGAGCCTCGAGCAAAAAAAAAAAATGAGAAATGAGGATCATAAAAAATCTATATATATAGAATATGCTTTGATTTTATTGAGCATATAAATGTAATCTTTAACATTTAACATTTTTAATTTAATGTCGGTTTTATTTAAAAATCAATATACTTATTATTATGTATAAACACAATATAAATTTAAAATACAAAGAGGTTTACAAACACTCAAAATAAAGATATGGTAAATAAATAAATAAATGGTTAATAAACACAATTTTTTTTAATATTTACTCCATAGGTATGGTAAATAAATAATAATATAAATAAATTTTTGGAATATGTTAAATACATAAAACTTCTTTTTATATTTACTTCATAAACTTCTATATATTTACAAAAACTCAAAAAAGAGGTTTTATTTAGGTGAAGTTATGGGCCAAATACCATTAAAACCATGTCCCAAATACCATATTTATAAGAGGTATGGTACATAAATAAAAATATAAATAAACTAGAGATATGGTTAATAAACACAACCTTTTTTAATATTTACTCCATAGGTATGGTAAATAAATATAAATATAAATAAAATTTCAGAATATGCTAAATACATAAAACTTCTTTTTATATTTACTCCATAAACTTCTATATATTTGTAAAAACTCAAAAAAGCGGTTTTATTTAGGTGCAGCTATGGGCCAAATACCATGGGACAAATAATTACTAAAACCATGAGCCAAATACCATATTTATAAGAGGTAACGTAAACAAATAAAAATATAAATAAACTAGAGGTATAATAAATAAATAAAACTTTTTTTTATATTTATTCCATAAACCTCTATATATTTACGAAAACTCACAAAGAGGTTTTATTTAGGTGAACGCTATGGACCAAATACCATGGGACAAATAATTATTAATACCAAGGGCCAAATACCATATTTATAAAAGAGGTATGGTAAATAAATAAATATAAAAGAAGTATAAAAAAGAATGGTAAATAAATAAAAATATATCAAATATGATTAGAAATCAACATCTAATTATATACCGAGCCTATGGGCCAAATAACATGGTAAATAAATAAAATTATAAATAAACAAGAGGTATGGTAAATAAATAAAAACTCTTTTTATATTTACTACATAAACTTTTTTATACTTACTAACACTCCAAAAAGAGGTTTTATATTCCAAAAAGAGGTTTTATTTAGGTGAATCCTATGGACCCAATACCATGGGCCAAATTATTATTAATACCATGCAAAAAAACATTATTAACCCTAATATTAATATTAAAATATTATTATTATTATTATTATTATTAAGTCTAATATTCATGTTAAATATTATAATATCACTCTGCAACGGCGCATTCTGATTTTTTTCTCTAACTCATCTTAATGATTGCCTACCTCCCCGTGACAGCAGATTGTTGTTATACCCAACACTGCAATGGCTTTCCCCCAGGGGGGCTTCAAAGCCTCCCCCTCATTTGAAAGCGATCCTCAAGCGATGAAAATGACTAGGTCTTCAGGACTAGAACATGATGACATGGACAAATGGGACCCCTTGATGTAGGAAACGACAAAAGATTACATTGTGCAGTCTGACAGAAGCAATGAAGAACAAGAAGGAAAGTCCTAGCAATAGGAAACGCCAAAGATTACCTCAACGACATGTAGACACATAGCAGCTGAAAGACCCAAAATAGAACTTCCCAGCCACAAAATCAATGGTCGGATCCAATACATGAAGGACCATGCGCTCATTGGAAAATTTATTGGATTCTGGCCGACGGAAAAAGCTTTGCAAGGATGGATCTCAGCCAAATGGAAACCCAAGGGACATGTTACCCTGCAACTAGGACCAAAAGGGTTTTTCATAGCGATTTTTATTTGCATCGAAGATCGGAACAGGGTCATGGATGAAGGTCCCTACTTCTTCAAATCTGCTGGTCTGTATTTAAGAGCATGGAGAGAGAGATTCAATCCTGACAAGGAGGATCTTAGTTGGACGCCAGTATGGATCAGGTTGTACTCGCTCCCATCGGAATACTAGGATGAAGAATCGCTCAGAGACATAGGCAAGGGGCTAGGAGAGTTCATCAAAATTGTTGAAGAAATGAAGATGAGTAGATATACCTCCTACGCTCGCATTTGTGTCTTCATGCACCTGGACAAAGCGCTTCTGGAATCGGTAAGTCTCTTCCATGATGACTATGAATGGATTCAACCCTTAGATTTTGAACATGTTCCCTTTCGCTGTCATAAGTGCCATGCCCTTGGGCATCTGTTTATGGATTTCCCTCTAAATGCTAAACCCCAAGCCTCTGAACCCTCAGGCAAGGCGGACCATGAGGGCTTCACTAAGGTTGTAAACCATAAAAGATCACATAAAAAACCTTCCTCTAGGAAAAAATCCCAGCACGATGCTGCTTCCATCCCCTCCACGAGCAACAGCTTCGAGGTCCTTGCAAAAACTTCGGAAGGCCCACCCCAGAACTCTACGCCAATCCCACAGCTAATCATCCCACCCCCTCCGCTCCCTCTTTCTGCCTCGTCTCCCAATCCCCTGCCTCCAAAAGTCTTCATTGGGACTCTTAAGATAACTCCAAAAAACCCTGATTGGAAATCCAATGAAATGGATGTTGATGGTCCCCCTAGCCAATGTATGCACTTAGCTCTAACCTCAGCGGAAAGCAGTCAAGCACAACACATGGATGAAGAACCGTAAAGCATAGATTTGGGCAATTTAGACATTTTTGAGCTGGAACAAGTACGTAGAAAGAAGGAATATGATAAGATCCAAGCGCATCAGCTCAGTACCTGGAAGTTATCATATCAGGGCCTATCAACAACAACAACTGAGAATACAGCCGGGAAGTCAATGGGATGGCTGCTTCCTTCCTAAAGATTCCAAAAAATGCGGAAGAAATATAGATCTCCAGCGAACTATTGCCATAGGGAAAATCTTGGTTGACTCAGGCAGATGTGCTAAATTGACAAAGTATTACAAGCCCAACACTATCAGTGAATCATGAAGCTCACTTCATGGAATCTAAGAGGGCTCAATAGCCCCGGGAAACTTAGAATGATAAAAAAAATGATAAAGCAAGAACAGTCCCAGATATTCTTTTTGCATGAAACAAAATGTAATAATAACACTCTGGGAAACATCCTCTCAAAAGCATGGCCAGGTTGTCACTCGGTTGCAGTGGACGCTTCAGGCGCATAAGGAGGATTGGAAATTGCCTGGAACACACAAGCAATAACGCTTTCAAACTTCCATGCCTCCCATCACATTATACATGCAACTTTTCATATAATCGGCACCAACATTCATGGTAATCTCACTAATGTTTACTTTCCACGGGAAGCAGCCAATAAAATCGCTCTTCTAGACACAATAGAAGCACTTAACATCAATAGAGTCCATCCTCTATGGATCATTGGAGGAGACTTCAATATGATCACCAAGTTAGAGGAAAAGAAGGGAGGTCAAGCCAAGCTGGAATAGGAAAATGACCACTTCAAAGATTTTATCCAAAACAATTTGCAAATAGATATGCAAACCTCCAATGGAATGCACACTTGGAGCAATCGCAGGGCTGGGTGGCAACAAATTGCTTCAAAACTTGATAGATTCCTCATCTCGGATAACGTAGTGCATCTCAGCGGCGACCTCTCAGCACCTATTCTTCCATATTCTGGATCCGACCATTGACCTATCTCTCTCCAATGGCAACGGCCAGGCGACTCAACCACACATCCATTCAGATTCAAAGCATTTTGGCTCTCCCATCCCACCTTCAACGATCTCATCAGATCCACTTGGAACAACTTCCTAGCACTAGAAGGATAAAAAATGTTCCAGTTTGAACAGAAACTCAAATTCCTGAAAGCCCAAATCAAACGCTGGAATCAAGAGAATTTTGGCAACATCTTTCAGGCTCAATAAGAACTAAACAAAGAAATGAGAGATCTCCAGCAACAGATAATCACAAAGGGATAGAAGGACGAGACTTTGGAACTGGAAAGGCACATTCACAATCAATTGGAGGAGAGGAGAAAGCAGGAAGAAAATCTCTGGAAGCAGAAATCTAGGATTAGATGGCTGAAAGAAGGCAAAAGGAACACTAAATTCTTCCATAGAACTACTATTCAAAGAAGAATGCACAATACCATCTCTTTTATACAAAAGCAAGGAGGGGAAAGAGTGGAAAACCATGCGGAGATTGAACAGGAATTCATCAGTCACTTCCAAGAGGTCCTACATGAACCCCAAATTGATAGACAGCCTGCTATAGAAAAGATCACTCAAAATGTGCCAAAAATTATCACAGAGGAACACAACCATCTCCTTCTTCGACCTGTAATGCCTCAGGAGGTGGATCTGGCCATGAATCAGCTTAAGGAGGGCAAAGCTCCTAGTCCAGATGGCTTCACTACTACTTTCTTCCACTCTTTCTGGGACCTTATAAAAGAGGAAGTGTGGCAAGTGGTGGAGGAATCGTGCACTCTATATTGGCTGATGCCCTCTCGTAATTCAACTTTTATTGCCCTCGTTCCCAAAGAAGAAAGTACCCACACTCTGGACAAATTTCGCCTAATCTCTCTTTGCAACGTTATATACAAGGTTATATCTAAAGTCATTGCCAACAGGTTGAAGCCGCTTTTGCCCCTACTCATATCGTCTGAACAATCTAAATACGTTGAAGGACGACAAATCTTGGATGGCATCATCCTCACTCATGAAATCATACACTCCCTCAAGAACTCCAAACAGGCAGGTATGGTTCTCAAGATTGACCTTTCCAAAGCTTTGATAAGTTAAGTTGAACTTACATTCAAAAAATGTTAAATGCCTTTGGTTTCTCACCAATGTGGGTTCACTGGATTCAAAGTTTAATTTCCACAACCTTCTTTTCAATCCTCATAAATGGCATTCCCTCTCGACCATTTAGTCCCTCTAGAGGCATTAGGCAAGGATATCCCCTATACTCTTTCCTTTCCATTCTAATGGCTGAAGGGTTGGGTCGCCATATCAAGCAAGCCCTTCTCACCCAGCATCTCAAAGGAATCTCCATTCACAATTCTCCAACCACCACTCGTCAACAATTCATAGATGACAACATGATTTTCGAGTACCCTTTTGTTCAAGAAGCCTCCATATTTAAATCCCTCCTGAATGATTTCTCTGACGCTTCAGGAACAAGCATAAATAAAGCCAAATTGCAGATTTTCTTTTTTCACACACTTCCTATGACTCAACAGGCTATTGCCCACATTCTAGGCTTCTCCATAGCCTCACTGCCTTCCAAATACCTGGGTTCCCCCCTTATAGACTCTGCAATCAAGCATGCCTCCTGGCGTATGCTCCTTGAGAAACTTGAATCTCGTCTCACTTTGTGGACTCACAAAACTCTGAACATAGCTAGTATATTAGTGCTAATTAAAGTTGTGCTTCAGACAATGCTTCTCTATCTCTTCTCAATCTTGGCAGTGCCTAAATGGGTCCTTAAAAGAATCAGAGATCTACGGCGCAATTTTCTCTGGGGTGCATATGACACAAATCGCAAATGGGCCCTAGTTAAATGGAATACAACATGCAAGCCAAAGGAAAAAGGGGGCATAGGATTGCGAGATCCTAATCATAGTAACGAAATCATGGGCACAAAAATATGGTGGCAATGGCTCTCTGCACCCAATAAGCCTTGGGCAGCCATATGGACAGCCAAATATGATAATCACAGACTAGTGGAGGAGCTTATTAGATTCACTCCTTCTAAAAAGGATCGCTAATTTGGAATGCGGCTAGACAACATTTCTTGTTGATCCAACAACATAGTTTTTGGGAAATTAGAAACGACAGCACTTCCCAATTCTAGATGAACGCCTAGAATCAGTTCCCAAAGCTCAACAACATCCTCAGCCCGCTGCCTTGCCAAGAATGGGAGGAGAAACAAAAGGAATCCATTAAGCAACAGTGGATTCCGGAGACAGAACAAGGTTACGGACAATGGAAGCAGATCGATAGGCTTATCAGAAATGCTGATAACCAGA
Organism: Pinus taeda; assembly: GCA_000404065.3. Classification (NCBI taxonomy): domain Eukaryota; kingdom Viridiplantae; phylum Streptophyta; class Pinopsida; order Pinales; family Pinaceae; genus Pinus; species Pinus taeda. The sequence continues at coordinate 59,990 of APFE031470486.1, read as the reverse complement.
CTAAAGAGATCTTGGAGAGTGAGCTCCAAAAACGTCGAATTAGATACTCCGAAGGCAAAGATATCTTGAGATGGGGATATACCCCTAGAGGCTCCCTCACTACCAAAGAGGCCTACAAAATTAGATGCAAAGATTCAATGCCTTTGGATCCTATATGGGGAAGAAGCTAGGCTCCGGGTACTTGGCCCAAAGTATCCTTATTTCTCTGGCTCATTGGGCACCGAAAAATCCTAACTTGGGACAATTTAAGGAAGAGAAACATTCATGGGCCCTCCATTTGTTCCAACTTTAATTCTCAGGAGGAAATGCTTCAACATCTCCTGGACTCCTGTTCTCTGGCCAACCAATTGTGGGAGAAGTCTAGCTTCCGATTGCAAAGAAAATTCCGAGTGTCCGAGGATATTATCAACTCCATTTGCCTTTGGCACCAAAGCCCTTATAAAGCACACTTCTCAACCATTTATGGAGAATAATACCCGGCCTTCGCCTATGGACAATATGGAAAGAAAGGAACAAACATATTTTCAAAGACCAAAGCACTCCTTTAGAGATCATTTGGGGCAACTTCTGTCACAATTTGAAAGAGACCTTGGCGCTTCAATCTTGGCTTCCGAATGACTTTCCCATGCTGGCAAATGAGGCAGCAATTTGGGAAAACTGGAACATACAACTCACTCAAGGAATTTCCACTAACAAACCTTCAAAAAGCATAAACATTAGAAAGCACTTATGGTCCCCCCCTCCAAGGCATAGTTTCAAACTCAACTTTGATGGAGCTTCTAAGGGCAGCCCCAGCAAAGCAGGATTTGGCAGCATTTTCAAAGATCATAAGGGCTCTCCTCTCCTGATTTACTTCGGCAACATTGGATGGGACACAAATAACTCGGCTGAGCTAGACTTGAAGCCAGACTGGATGCTATAGAAAAATCGCTCAACACCAACTGAGCAATCATATTCAATCATGTTAAGCAGGAAGGCAACAAGGTTGTTGATCTACGGGCCAACCTGGGAGTGGAAAATGGGCATTCTCTTCTCAGTGGAACTCTAGACATAATTCAGAATCATGAACAAGAACAGGAATGCAAAATTTTGGTCCAAAAGGATGTAGCTCCCCCAGATGTGGGTGTCTCGCCAGATTGTTAATGTGATGGGACAAAGGTGGGGTGAGGTGGGACGACACCTGCCTGCCTTGTACCACATAGATAAATGCCTGATGATTTGGGGATCGTAGTGTTCATTTGCTTCACTTCAAGTGGCTTTGATCCGCCCAGCCTATCCTCCGATATGCTTATCGCCTTCGCATGCTCTGGACTACACTGGGCCTCGGCTCTCTTCAATGTAGTAGTAATGCGGGTGCAATTCGAGGCAGGACTGAGGGCGATAAATATAGGCTCAGCCATGGGATTGCTTTGAAGCCTCTGTTGCTTTTTTGGTCTGGTTATGGTCTGTTATGGTCTGTTTCTTTGTTGGTTTGGTTATGCTCTGGTAATCCTAAGAAGCGGCTTCCATCAATTCCCAGGTTTCTCTCGAAGGCCTCTGGCGCTCATTCGGATGATCATTTGAATAGCCCGTGTTCTGCCATGGTGGTTGATCGGTCTTTTTCTCATAGTGCCGCTGCTGTTTTCATTATGCCCCGTCTTCGCCATACAATGAGGTGCCACAGGGGTACTCCTCGGTGTGTGCCCTCTAGCTCGTCCTCCAATTCTCCCTCCCTCTCCAGCGAATTCATAGCCGACCATTATCGTCGCAGTCGCAGTGGGAGAGGACGTTTTCATCTCCCCAGCCATTACCCTGAGCCCCATCCTCTAGACTTCACGTCTTCTCCCTCATTTGGCTCTGTGATTTTCACCTTCAATTGCTCTCTGAATCGTCCAAGGATTACAGCTCACATCTCGGTGTTCTTTCATGAGGAAGCCCAGTAGGTGGGAGAGTCTAGCTCTCATTAGGAGGGCCCTTCCTCTGTCTCTGCGCCGAATACGTTTTCTTTGCACGCTCCAAAGGTCCTAGCTTGTAATGCCTTGGATGTGGTGATGGTGTTGATGGCTCTTGGTGCTTCTGAAACTGATGTTGCTCATGCAAGGGATCTGCCTGATTTCGGTTGGTGCAAAATTGTGGAAGAGCCTCCAGATGTGTAGTTCATTCTCTGATGCCTTTGTTTCATGTCAAGTGGCCCATAATAGTGGGAAAATTTTTGTTCATGCTAATAAGTGGGTTCACATCTGCAAGTTATGGTTCAAAATGCAAGTTTTTGTGAATTTCTGTAAGCTCGGTAAGAAGGTCAACACTTGTTCCCCTGTGTGGGATTTGATAACTATCTCTCAGCTAAGTTCTCTGTTGTGGGTAGTGTTTCTGGTATTCTCTGTCGCTCCTTCAAGGCAGTTGTTTTTGACTCCGATCTAGATGTAATTTTACCCCTTTAATGTTAATAGAGTAATTTTATTTAGAAAAAAAATATTATAATATTAATATTATTAAATTTAATAACTTTAGATTAATACAATATTAAATTTGTTATATTATAATATATATTAATATATTACGATAGATATTAACTCTAAATATTTATGGGTGGGAAGAACAAAGACAAAGTGATAGAGGTGGAGATATAGGGAGGGTGACAAGGGAGAGATGGAGATAAATTGAAGGAGAGGGGGGAGGAGGAATGAATAGAGAGAGGGGGAGAGGAGTGAGAGAGGTAGAGAAGGGTAATAAATGGAGAGGGAGACACAAATATGGAGGAGGTAGAGGGAGAGAACTAGAGAAGGGTAAGAAAGGGGGATGAAGACACAAAGATGAAGGGAGGAGAGGAGGGAGAGAGCGAGAGAAGGGTAGCATAGGGAGAGGGATATACAAAGATGGAGGGGGAGAGAGAGAAGGAGAGAGAGGGAAATTGTGAGAGAGAGAGAGGGAGAGAGAGAGAGATATGGGGGAATAGAGAGGAAGGTCGGATAGAAAGGGAGAGAGAGGAAGGATGAGAGAGGGGACTTGCAGGAGAGGAGGAGAGAGGGAGGGACAGAGAGATGAATTTGGAGGGGGGAGAGGGTGGGAAGAAGAAAGACATAGAGAGTCAGAAGTGGAGAGAGGAAGAAAGGGAATCTAAGGTGATTATTTCATGCTAATATATTATAATATTAATATTATTAATTTAATAACTTTGGATTAATACAATATTGAATTTGTTATATTATAATATATATATTAATATATCATGATAGATATTAACTCTAAATATTTATGGGACAGAACAACAAATACAGGGTGATAGAGGTGGAGAGATAGGGGGGTGACAAGGGAGAGATCGAGACAAATTGAAAGAGAGGGGGAGGAGGAATTAAGAGAGAGAGAGGGAGAGAGGAGTGAGAGAGAAGGGTAAGAGAGGGAGAGGGAAACACAAATATGGAGATGGGAGAGGAGCGAGAGAGCTAGATAAGGATAAGACAGGGAGAGGGAAACACAAAGATGTAGGAGGGAGAGAGAAGGAGAGAGAGAGATGGGGGAAGAGAGAGGAAGGTAGGACAGAAAGTGAGAGAGAGGAAGGATGAGAGAGGGGACTTGAAAGAGAGGAGGAGAGAGGAAGGGATAGAGAGATGGATTTGGAGGGGAAGAGAGGGAGGGAAGGAGAAAGACACAGAGAGTGAGAAGTGGAAAGAGAGAGAGGGAGTAACAAGGGAGATATGGAGAGAGAGAGTGTATGTTTAGGGGTGAGACTTTATAGCCCAGTATGGGGACTTTCGAGAGAGGAGGAGAGAGGGAGGGATAGAGAGAGGGAGGGATAGAGAGGGAGCAAAGAAGAAAGACATAGAGAGTGAGAGGTGGAGAGAGAGAGAGCGAGTAAGAATGGAGATATGGAGAGAGATAGTGTATGTTTAGGGGTGAGACTTTAGAGCCTAGTATGGGGATAGATCTCACATAAAAACATAAACATGTAAACGTAAACATAAGAATAAAGGTAAATGTAAATGTAAATGTAATGTTGGCCCTTTTTTTAAAATAAACCTAATTATTGGTGGATGGGGATTTTGAAGACTGCGAGGGTTTTGATCAGGGTTTTGCTTTACGGTTTTGTCGCTGGTCACCATGGCAGGGCACAGAGGAGGGAGTTCATCTCCCTCCTATATTCAAGTGGTTGCAGACAGAAGCAAGGGAGTTGGATCGCATCACTTCAAGAAACCAACAGAGGTGGTAATAGAGGCTAAGAATATAGAAAAATCAGAAACTATTAGACCACAAGGATAGGAAGAGAATCATGAGGAAGCTAGTAAGGAGAAGAGGACTGAAGTTAGTGGTTTGAAATTTTCTCCTATGAGTACATCATGGGTCTGTAAACCCAAGTTGACCACTATTCCTCAAGTTGTTTTAAGTGACCCAGCACCGCGGGTGCATAGAGACCACATGTCAGAATATGCTATTATCTGTAAATTTATGGGGATTTGGCCGACGGAGAAGGATTTGCAAGCATGGATAAGGAACCACTGGAAATTAAAGGGGGAAATTGACCTTCGCCTTGGCTCCAAGGGCTTCTTCATGGTGGTGTTCACAAACCTAGAGGATAAAGACAGAGTGTTCTAGGGAGGACCTTATTTTTATGCTTCTGCAGGCCTTTATATGAGACCATGGGTAATGAACTTTGTCCCAGAATCAGAAACTTTCACCTCAATGCCGATATGGATAAGACTCTATTACCTTCGTTTATATTATTGGTTGTTGGAGTCTCTAAAGGCTATTGGCAACAAGCTAGGGAATTTTATAAAGATATCAGATGCTACTCTAAGAGGCAAATACAATTCCTTCGCCCAGATATGTGCGGAAATGGACTTATCTGGGGCACTTCCTGATGAAATCATTTTATAAGTGTATGATGAGGAATGGGTGCAGGCAGTGGAATATGAACACGTCCCATTTAGGTGTCGTAATTTCCATGAACATGGGCACCTATACAGGGACTGCCCATTGAACAAGTTGGAGAGCTATACGAAAGCCACTACAACCAAGGATCCCAAAGGTTTTACTAAGGTTGGGGGTAAAGGGAAAGGAGGCAAGCGGTACCAAAAGAAAATTAATGAAGATGGACAACCAAGCCACAATAGTTTCAAGATCTTAGAAGAAGAACTAGAAAACAACGAGACAAACCAGGAATCGGAGAATATTCCCATCAAGAAGGAAAGGGATGCTAATATGGAGGATATACCAGAACAAAACAAACAAAAGGATGATATGCCGAGCATTATCGAGCTCAACAGGGACACAAGATGACCTGAAGTGAGGCTGGAATGGAAGACCATGAACTGCAGGAGATTCTAGAGAGGGAGGATTTAGATCTAGAAAAGTTTTTGGAGCAGGGAATCACCAAAGGGGTAGACTCTCTGCCAAAAGAGGAGTTTGACAGGGTTCAACAACTCTTCCTCTCGAGATCACAAATGAAGTGATCTGGAGTCAAAATAAACCATGATAGCTAGGAGAATATGGGAGTGAAAATGATGGAGGATACACCGATGCATTCTTCCAAGAACCCACGTAAAAAAAGAGGAAGAAAAAAACAGAATGAGCTGCTGACCGAATGTGGGAAACTTATGATTAACTCTGGTAAGATGAGGGATCTTAATGAATCTTAAAACCTGGAACATTAGGGGTCTAGGAAGTAAAAGGAAACAAAGAACTCTTAGCAATAGAATGAAAGAAGAAAAATTAGATATGGTTTTTATTTAGGAAACAAAATGTTCGATGGAAAAGATCAGAGACATACACAACAAATGGTTAATCAAGTATGAGTATCTAGAGGTTAAAGCGGGTAACTCGACGGGTGAGATTCTTACTCTATGGGATCCTCAAAAACTTGGAATCTTGGATGCTGAAGCTTCTAGGAACTATTTATCACTGGTGATTCAACCTTTGGGTGATAAGGAGATCTACATGATCACTAATGTCTATAGTCCTAGAAAACTAGAAGACAAATTTAAGCTTCTCACCTCCCTTGAGAAGATGAGAGAGAGATATCCTATATGGCCTGGATTCTGGCTAGGAATTTCAATATAATCAAATCCCTTATAGAGAAAAAAGGCGGTACCAGAAAACTAGGCAGAGACTCCATTGCCTTCCAGAACTTCATGAATAACATGGGGCTAGTGGACACCGAAATAGCAAATGGCACCTTTACTTGGAATAATAAGAGGGGAGGGGATTCTCAAGTCACCTCTAAACTAGATAGATTCATAATCTCAGAGGACCTCCTTCTCACAGGCCTTGATATGTTAGCTTTAATCCTTCCGTTCGGTGGCTCGAACCATTGGCCTGTCCAGCTTGAAGCTATTTTCATGGGTACACCGAGGAACATACATTTTAGGTTTTAAAATGTCTGGCTCTCTCACCCTGACTTCACCAGAAATATTGACAAATGGTGGGTGGAAGATATGCCCATTCAAGGCACTAAAATGTTCATGTTGCAGAGAGACTTAAACACATCAAATCTAGGCTTCAAGATTGGAACAAAAAAGAGTTTGGTAATATTTTCAAATCCAAAAGAGAAGTTGAGCAGAAACTCCAGGAGATTAATCAGATCATCGTCTCAAAAGGTTTTACTGAGGAACAAAAAATTCAAATTGACTCTCTTCAGAATGAATGGGACAATCGGTGCATGCAAGAGGAGATTTTCTGGAGACAGAAATCAAGGGTGCAGTGGATTAAAGAAGGAGAAAGAAACATGAAGTTTTTTCATAGATCAAACTTGGATCACAGATCTCATAACAGAATTTCAAAACTTAAATATTCTCAAGGGAAAGATCTCGTCTCCCACAAATAAATGGAATCTTTCCTAGTTCAACACTTCCTTAGCATAGAAAAGGAGCCTCTCGTCGACAGATCTCGGTTCATTAACAAATTCACCAAGTTCATTCCTAAGCTTGTAAACAGGGAAGACAACCACAATATTAACATGCCGGTGTTTGAAGAGGAGGTTAGTGAAGTTATCAATGAGATGAAAAATGGGAAAGCTCCTGGCCCTGACGATTTCAATGTGGACTTCTTCAAAGCCTGCAGGAAAATAGTCAAACAAGATATCCTTGATGTTGTGGAAGACTCTAGAAGATCCAAAACTATTTTGAAAGATCTTAATGCCTCTTTCATAGCTTTGATTCCAAAGCAGCAAAAAGCTATGACACCAAACAGATTCAGACCCATAACCTTATGCAATGTGGTGTACAAAATTATTTCCAAAGTGGTCGCTAACAGACTCAAGCCTCTTCTTCCTCCTCTTGTCTCAGAGGAGAAAACTAGATTTGTGGAAGGAAGATAGATTCTCAACAACATCATACAAGCTCACAAGGTGGTACACTCTCTTAAGAGCAATAAGAAAGCTGGTATGATCATGCAGCTTGACCTAGAGAAATTTTATGATAAGCTAAGCTGGTCTTACATCAGGTTAGTGCTAAGCGTTTATGGCTTCGACCACAACTGGATAAGATGGGTTATGGCCCTTGTATACATGGCCAGGTTCTCCATTCTGCTTAATGGCTCTCCCTCTAGAACATTTATGCCTTCTAGGGGTCTCAGACAAGGGGATCCGTTCTCCCCCTTCCTCTTTGTTCTCATGATGGAAGGGCTAGGCAGAGCGATCAAAATGGCAAATTCTGAAGGAAGAATATAAGGTATGAAACTCACCCCAGATGGTGATGCTTCTACTCATCAACAATTTGTTGATGACACAATGTTGTAGGGCATTCCTACGGTCAAGGACGCTAGAGCTTTCAAAGAAATTCTGAATGACTTTACATTGGCCACTGGTATAGAGGTAAGCCTTGACAAATCAAAGGTGTTCTTTTTTAACACTGACATTGATATTCAGAGGAACCTCACCAGAATTCTTTGGTTTCAAAGGGATCAGTTACCTTCCAAGTACCTTGTGCTTACAAAGGAGTGTGGGAGCCGATAACCAATAAACTTCAGGACAAAGTCAGGAAATTGACTTGCATGTCTTTAAATTTGGTTGTGCATCTTGTGCTTACAAAGTTTGTCCTGCAGGCTATACCCATTTTCATGTTTTCACCTCTTCCTTCTCCTAAAGGAGTTATGCAACAAATCGGGAGTATTCAATGAGATTTTATTTAGGGAAAAGGTGAAGAGAAAAAGAAGTGGGCTTTGGTATCTTGGGACAAGCTCTACAAACCTCAGGCCCATGGTGGTTTGGGGCTTCATGACCCTGAAATCCTCAGCAGAGTTTCGAGAGCCAAACTTTGGTGGAGGTGGCTCAACGAATCGGCCACCCCTTAGGCCAAGCTTTGGAAGCATAAATATGAAAATAATCGGTAGGAGAGGGATCATATTTGAATGTTAGGGCTCATCAAGGGCTCCCACATTTGGAACCTTGCTTGGGAGATAGAGCCATTATCTAGTAGCATAGTTTCTAGGAGATTCGAGCCAGGGACCTTGCATGGTTTTGGGAGGATAACTAGCAGCAGGAACCAAATTTGTTTAGGGAAGAAATAACCGCTCTAAAAAATGACACTGATAACAAAGGTTTACTTATGGTAAGTGACTTCTGGGATTAGGTAAGGGACAATGGTAAACGAAGAATGTGGAAGGATCTTGGTTATAGTGAAGAGAGCCCTTTGAAGGCCTAGGCGGATTCTCTTGCTCTTGACTTGAAGCAGAGGAAGATTTTGGTGTCATCCTCATCTGACCAACTGAGATGGGGCCGAAACACCGAACGCACCTTTAACCTTAGAGAAGATAAATGCATGTTCCTATGTTTTGATTATCCAAACCCTAATCAGGTTTGGAATGACCTTTGGCAGAACTCGCAATGGATGAAAATCAAGTCGCTTATGTGGTTGGTTCACTAAAAGAAAATTCTCACATGGGAGAATCTTATAAAAAGGGGCTTTTTTGGCCCATCCAAATGCCATCTATGTGGCTTACAAGAGGAGATGATGGAACATTTACTAAACCTCTTTCCCTTCACCTCTACCTTGTGTGATTGGGTGACCTTAGTCTTCAGGCAAACTGATAGGGACAGACTCAGCATCACCAACACATTGAAGAATTGGAGGAAAGACTTCTTAGGTAATGAAATCATTAACAAAGATTGGACTCTGGTTCCAGGCTTTATTATTTGGGATGTCTGGAAAGAACGCAATGGCAGGAATTTCAAGAACAAAATAGGCTCGACCCAAAACATCATTGTCCAAATTTTACTACAGCTCAAAGATACAGTAGGAGCCCTTATGTGGAAAATTCCTAAGGACCCTCCTTCGCCCCAGGATGCTCACATACTGCTGCAGTTCGGTCTCCATTCTCTAGTTCGCCAAGGCACTGTTAAGGGTGTGAGAAAAAACAACTGTTGGTAAAGATATCTGGCAGCCTCCTCCTCATGGTTTTTTGAAAATCAATATAGACGGGGCCTCTAGGGCAACCCAAGGATGGTTGGATTTGGAGGTGCCATAAGAGATGAGCAGGGGAACATAAAGGATATCTTTCAAAGTTATTTGCGGACTGCCACTAATAACATGGAAGAGCTCATGGCCTTAGAGCAATGCCTGGAAATCCTGATGGAGTCAAATTTACACAACGCCATCATTGAAGCTGACTCTAAATTGGTCATTAATGCAGCCAAGAAAATGTGTAATGGAAAGACACCTGGAAAAGTGTTGAAACATTGGAGACTCTCACAATTCTTTTAGCGTATTCATTCCCACTTGTGAACCCTGAGAACCATCAGCTTTGTTCATGTGCGAAGAAAAGCTAATATGTTAGTTGATCATCTGGCGAATGAAGGAGTGCTATGTAAGGAAAGCTATATTTGGTACAACTGGGATTCTATAACCTCTAGTAAACTGCGTGATGATTGTCAATGATAGGTAGCCAAATATATGGTGTACTTCTAGACCATGAATAATGAGTAGGAGGAAGACTAGCGGAAGTAGGAGAGAGCAGAAGTCCTTGAGCCTGGTTGAAGTGTTGCAGTAAATCCTAACCGTTGATCCCACAGTCAATGCTTACGTCATAGCTAACTATGGGGGATGAGTATTTGGTAAACAATGTGTTAGTTGAAGGGCCATAGGCCATTGGTTTTGATGGCCTTCATTATCGAATGGATATCAAGTTTTAAAATGGTTAGAGGTTAAGTCTAAGAGTGGACCCGAAGTTTTATAGACCAATGGTTTATAATCTATATCATCTTCGTGAAGCGGGTAAGTGTTGCGCAATTTTCCAATGTGATATCATTGAGGACCGTCGGGTCAAATGGGCTTTGATTGAATGGATATCAGGTTTTAAAATGATCGGAGGTTAATTCTAAGAGCAGACTTGAAGTTTTATAGACCAATGGTTTATAATATATATCAGCTTCGTGAAGCAGGTAAGTGTCGCGCAATTTTCCAATGCGATATCATGGAGGACCGTTGGATCATTTGGGTTTTGATCGAATGGATATCAGGTTTTAAAATGATCAGAGGATAATTCTATAGACCTAAAGTTTAATAGACGAAGGGTTTATAATTTATATCGGCTCCGTGAAGCGGGTAAGTGTCATGCAAGTTTCCAATGTGATATGATTGAGGACCGTAGGATGATTTGGGTTTTGTTGATCCTGTTGTTTGTTAATCATCAACGGGTCTGTTTTTTTTTCGTATTTACAGTTGTAAAGACATGTACCATATGTAATCTTTTTTTCGGTTAATTAAAGGCTCCACTCTTACTTGACCAAAACAAAATCAATCTAATTATTTTTATGTATAAACACAATAAAATTTAAAATATAAAGAGGTTTTGCGAATGCTCAAAAAAGAGGTATGGTAAATAAATAAAAGTATAAATAAATGAGAGATATGGTTAATAAACACAACCTTTTTTAATATTTACTCCATAAATATGGTAAATAAATAAAAATATAAATAAAACTTCAGAATATGCTAATACATCAAATTTCATTTTATATTTACACCATACACTTCTATATATTTACAAAAACTCAAAAAAAAAGATTTTATTTAGGTGAAGCCTATGGGGCAAATACCATGGGACAAATACTTTTTTTTTTTTTGTAAGCTGAGGAGTTACCTTTTTCTATTAACAAAATTTGAAACCACTACAATCTTATGGTGGTCTCAACCCGCCCCGAGGGGAAACCGGGTTTCTTGACCACCTGTAATTTTTAACAGCTAACCAAAAATAGAAAGTTTTCAGTCTGTCTTTCCAGGCTTCATATACATCAGCCTTATATCTGCTACTACTGTCATCTGACTGCATATAGAAATTAACAAAGATCCTATACATAGCTAATGTAAACTTAAAACTAGACTTTTTTAAAAACTCAAAAAACATGCCTTTTCTTCACTGGTTCCCTGCATCTTCCTGCTGCTCCTTCTCCTTCTTTATTCCCAAGCCATTGGCCTCTAGCTATTGCTGAATTTCTTCCAGCCCCTTATCCTACATGAGCAAGGTGATTTGAATGTTCTTCAGCTCCTTTTTCAGATTTGGGATCCCCTGTGATAATTTTGCCATTTCCAAGGCTACTTGTTCCATAGCCTTGGCCATAAGCCTCTTCATTACCAAATATATGTGCAGAGATTGTTTATATAAGGTCATTCGACCATGGGTATGTCCTGGATCCGGCAGAAGATACACCCAATCCTCCATTTTCTCCTCAGACTGAGCCTGTATGGCCTCCTCCTCCCAATGTTCAATTATTCTTCTGATTTTCGGATTAGTCTTCTCACAGTAGGCTCTCTCAGCTTCCTGTACTTTCTTCCCTATCGTTTTCCTTCCCTTCCTGCCAGCCCCTTCTGCGCTGGTCTCCCCATCTTCCACCGTTCCTTCTCTGCAGCTTCGTCCTCTCCTACTTCTTCCCTCTGTGCCTCCCCGTCTCGTCTGGCCTCCCCTGCCTCGTCGACCTCGCCCTCTTACCCATCTTCTGCTTTCTTCTCCGGCCTCTCGTTCCTGAATACCTCCGCCTTCCTCTCTTCACGGCCCTGCTCCCCGCTGGTCTCCCATTCCTTCCGTGTTTTCCAGTCCCCGGCTCATCTTTCTCCTTTTCCGCGCCGAAATCTTCACTCCCACTCTCTGAGTCATCATACACTGGAATGAAAAACTGCTCTGTATCCCCCTCCATTACTCCTTTACCCTTAACATCCCGGTCCCCTCGTCCCTGGTTCCCTTCCTTCCCCGCGTCCCTATCCTCTTGTTTCGGCTCCTAAATTCTTCCTTTCTCCAAGCTGTATACGACAGATTGTCGCCACCCTCTCCCGTTCCCCTGCATGCAATTCTCTTCGTTCCTCTTCGCCAGCCTTTCTCCCTTATACCTCCCCTCCTTCTGCGCTTATGGCTTGCCCCCCTTTCCACTACGCTACCCCATTCTCCCATACCATCATTCTCCTGTCGCTTCTCCGACATCCTGACGGATCTACCCGCCTCCGTCTGTACCCTGCCATCCCCTCGCCTTGAGAAGATATCCTTCTCACCGATCCACTTGCCCGTGCTAATCATTTCCTGAACCCCGCCTGCTCTTTCCTGCATGCCGCATCGTCGATCATTTATTACCCGAATTGCCACCTTGCTCATCTCGATCGGGATTCTTGTCCTCGATCCTTCAACCTGTGATTGATTCATTATAATCCTGAGTAATTATGTTTTTTAGCTCTCCCCAGCTTTGATCCACTTCCAATGAGGGCCAGCTCCTCTCCAATCTTCTGACCGGCTCTTTACTCCCCCAGTTCGCCAAAAGGTCTGCAGCCCTATTCCCATTGCATCTCACATGATTTATTATTTTGTATTCGATTCTACTTAGCAGATCTGCTATGTCTTGGATAATGCTCGCTGTCCTCCAACTTTTTGCAACTTTCTCCCAACTCTTTCCATCCTTTAGTTTGCGCAACATCCCTATTGTTACCTGCGAATCTCCTTCAATCTCCAGATTCATGTATCTATTTCTCACTGCTATTCTCAATCCATGTTGTACCACCCATAGCTCTGCTTCGTTGTTCGTCATTTCCCCTCCCCATTCCGCGAAAACCCACCTTGTTTTTTCCTTGTTGTCCCTGAAGATACCCCCTAGGCCAGCTGGTCCAGGGTTACCTTTAGACGCCCCATCAAAGTTCAGTTTTATGAAATGCTCTCCTGGATATCTGAATTGGTTGGGACTTTGTATTTGAGGGCCGCTCCTGTTCTCTTTTCTGGGATAAATCATACTGAATTCCATATTTAAGTTGGACACTATTCCTCCTTCCTCTTGGTTCATTCTCCAATCCTCCTCTTCCCATGTCTCGGATAAAACTGTTTCTTTGATCGCTTTGCATACCTCCTCCCATATTCTTTCAGGTTGACAGCTTTGGCCCCGAAGGATCCTCCTATTACGTTCTTTCCAAAGGAACCATATTACGAAGCCCACTGATAAGTTCCATATTCTTCTTATTACTCTGCTGTGAAATTGTCCTTTGCCCCATTGCATTATGGTGTTTTAAATGTTGCTTGGATCTCTCATTGTCTTCCCGAAAAGTGATCTGATCCTCTCCCATAAGTTTCTTGCATAAAGGCATTTGTTTAATATATGCTCTTGGTTTTCCTATTCTCTGTTGCATAGGCTGCATCTCGAGGGCCCATAATAGCCTCTCTTCTGGATTTTATCCTAGGTTAGAATCCTTCCCTTACTTACCAGCCATGCAAATATTGTGATTTTCGGCCACCACTTTACTTCCCATATTATTCTCCAATCCATAGCTCCATCCTCCCCTTCTTGTTTTGTTGTTAAGTAGTAGTCTTATTTTACTGTAAGTGTTCCTTTCATTGATCTTCCCCACCTGAGAATGTCCATTATTGGTCGAATTTTAATTTTCCTCAAATCAACTTCTTTAGTGTAAATTTTCTCTAGGTCTTGGTTTATATTTTCAAACCATTCCTCTGGTTTCCTCCAAGTCCTCCATATTCCACTGTTTTCTTCATTCTGCCAATAATCCCTCACATACTCCAATCCTGCCCTCTTCGCTTTCTATTGTATTTCTTGTAAGGTTTGTATCTCTGACAGTTTATCTCGCTGCTGCCACCCATCCTCCAAAAATTTGGCGCTGCTCCCTCCACGGATTTCCCAGAAAGCATGTTTGTTGACCACGTCCTTGTTCAGACTTGCCAATTCCCATATTGAGGATCCTTTTGGGACTTCTTCAATTCTCAGTCTGCCCTCTACTGAATCCGGCATATTATATTTTTTTTCCCAGATATTTTTCCACACATCATTTCCTCCTTGTACCCACCTCCACCATAATTTGGCTCCTAATATCTTATTCAGTATTTCCGGATCCCTTATACCCAATCCCCCTTCCTCTTTTATTTTTACCAGGTTTTTCCATGAGACTAAGGCCCATTTCCTCTGTTGTTTAGGTCCACCCCATAAAAAATTCCCAAATATTTCTTTCAATTTTGTGCACACTCCTTTGGGCGCTGCCCTGATGGACAGAGGGTAGATAGGAATCGATTGCAGGACCGATTTGAACAGAACTATTCTACTGGCTATGTTCAAAGATCTAAATGACCAACTTGCCAGTCGGTTATTTATTTTATCTATTACACTCTGCCAGTTTTTCATCCCGGTAGGATTTATGTCCAGCTGATTCCCCAGATACTTAGTAGGGAGATCCCCCTGTCTGAAGCCTAAAGTTCTTGTAAGATGAGCCTTGATAGAATCAGGGGTGTTAAATATAAATGTACATGATTTATCTTTATTTATCTCCATTCCTGAAGCCTCCATAAAAATTTCAAGTATTCTTTTGATGTTCCTTACCTGTTTTATAGAAACCTCTCCAAATAGCATTATGTCGTCTACAACTTGCTGATGCGTTATTGCCAGATTGTTTCCCCATGGTTCTAAGCCTTTAATTCTCTTTTCCCTTAGCTCTCTTTTGATAATTCTCCCTAGCCCTTCAGCTGCCATTATGAATAGAAAAGGAGAGATTGGGTCTCCTTGTCTGATTCCCCTTGTTGCATTAAAGGTGTTCGATGGGATACCATTTACTAGTATTGAGAAAATCAGAGTTGAAATCATGTTGTAGACCCATTCAATCCATCTCTTTTCGAAACCAAATGCTTCAAGCACCATTTTGAGGTATCTCTAGCTCAAGCGATTGTAGGCCTTTGATAGATCTAGTTTCATCATCATTCCTCTCTGCTTTTTCTGATTTAGGGAGTGAATCATCTCTTGAGTAACTACTAATCCATCAAGTATTTGTCGACCCTTGACAAAGCCAGTTTGTTCAGGTGAGATGATATTCGGGATTAAAGGCTTTAATCTTTTCGCTATCAGGGTAGCTATAATCTTGTAGATGACATTGCATAGTGCTATTGGGCGAAATCCTTGTGCATCCTCTGACTTATTACTTTTAGGGATCAAGGTTATGCCAGATCTTTTGCTTCATTCTTGATTCCTCGACTGCTTCTAGGATCTCCTGTCCTAAAAAGTGCCAGCCTGCTTGGTAGAATTCTACTGTATACCCATCCGGTCCTGGAGCCTTGCCTTTTTTCATATTCATAACAACTTCCTCAACCTCTTCCATAGTTGCTGCCCTCATAAAAGCCTTGTTCTGTTCATTTGTTATGAGTCTTGGTATTTCCTTGCAAATATATTCTATTGCCTCTCCTCGTGCCTCCTGTGGCTCAGTGAGAATTTCTTTATGATAATCCACTAAGACATTTTCAATTCCTCCCTGTTCTATTACCCATTCCCCCTCTGCATTTTTGATAGAAAAGATCTGATTCCTTTGTCTGTTTTGAATCATGCTTGATGAAAAAATTTTGTATTCCTCTCACCCTCGCGCAACCATTTAATCCTTGAATTTTTCTCCACAGAATCTCTTCCTGTTTTCTCCTCTCTTCCAATTGGCTGATTATTCTTCCCTCCTCCTTACTCCTCTCTTCATCCCTTCCTTCCAAAATTATTCTTTGCTGTATTTCCTCCATTTCTTTCTCTAATTTCCGTTTTTCCTCCATGATGTTCCCAAACTCCTCTTTGTTCCACTTTTTAATTTTACCCTTGATTTCCTTGAGCTTCAATTGAATGTTATGCATTTTTCCTTTCCCTTTAACTTTACTCTGAGTCCACCATTCTTCCATTTTACGTAAGAATTCGGGATTTCTGAGCCAGAAAGCCTCAAATTTAAATGGTTTCTTACCATTGTTTTTCTCGATATCAATTTCTAGTCGGATCGGCCAATGGTCCGACCCTAGTCCTGGAAGGATTTCCGTTTCTATGAATACATCTCAGTTCAATATTTGTTCAGATAATAGGAACCTATCTAATCTCGAGGCAATCTGGATTTTTCCTCCCCTCCTATTATTCCATGTAAAGACACCGTTAGTTGTGGGAATATCTACTACTCTCTGTTCTGTAATTAACTCATTAAACTCCTCCATGCTCTGATCTAGTCTTCTTATACCTCCTTTCTTTTCTCCTATATCGTGAATCAAGTTAAAATCCCCTCCTATTATCCATAGGTTACCAGGGATGATTCGTCTTATTACCTGCATGTTCTTAAGGAATCCTTCCGTTCCCTGGGTAAGTGGGGACCATAAACCCCTGAAATAAGAATTCTTTCCTCCATTCCTATCAACCTAAACAAACCTGTTAGTATTCTAGGGAGGCTAATCCAGTTCTCAAAAATTACCTCCTCAGGATTCCATATAATTGCTAGACCCCCGGCTGAACCAACCGCATCTTGAGCCATTACCTCGTATTCAGGTCTCATCCTTTTCATTATTTCTTGCAACTGTTGCTGATCCATTTTCGTTTCCTGGATTAACATTATGCTGGGTTTGTCCTTCTTCAGTCTCTCCTTTAAATATCTCTGCTTACCCTTACTGTTGAGCCCCCTAATATTCCAACTTGTAATTATCATTTATAACTTTTTGAAGGTTGTTGAAATACCTCTGACAGAGGTATCACCCTACCTGAATTAACTAGTGTTTCTCCCACTGCTTGGATCGTTTCATTTATTGTTCTTCTGCCTCTCTTCCTGCCCCCTTTGCCAATACCGTCCATTCCCGGGTTTTGAATTCCCTGTGATCATGTTTGATCTGTTCCGATCTCTGGAGTACTGCCTTTCTTCTCTTTGTGTTTCTGGAACGCTTCCTTATATTGCTGTTTCTGTGATTCTGGTATGAATCTTTCATCTATGTTCTTCCATTCTTGAAGCAATTTCTTCATTATTCTTTCCTCTTCGACCCCGTTATCTTTTCGATTGTCTGATTCCCTCGGTATTTGTTCTACTATGTTCTCCTGAATTTCCCCCATCTCTACTTCTGCTTCTCTGTTCTCGCTTATACCTTTTCCTGTTGTCTCTATTATGATCTCGATTGGTGCATTTTCATCATCCTCTTCTGCCTTCTTTCCACCTTCGTTTTCTTCTTCCTCATCCTGAAGGACCTGAAACTTGTTCTGGTTTTCAACTGCTATATTCTTTTCCTTTGGTTGGCCTCTCGTTCCCTCCGATCTTGGTTTTTGCCTTCTCTGTACTTCCTTGAAACACTTTTCACCTGTATCCGATCCTTCTGCTCTCCTTTTTTCTTCCTCCATAATTCTTGTTGCTTCCCCCTCTCTATTCAGTGGGCACTGCCTGTATAGATGTCCGTACTCATGGCACCTTCTACACCTAAAGGGAATATGCTCATAATCTATTGGTTGCTGCCACATTTCATCATGGTATTCCACTTCTATATACTCCGGCAGGGGTTCTGCTATATTCATGTACACACATATCCTAGCGTAAGATGTGTACTTTCCTCTTTTGGTCGACTCTGCCACTTTGACGAAAGCTCTGATCGAGTTTCCAATCCCTTCCAATATATCAGGGTCCCAAAATTCCGTTGGTAACCCAAACAATCTGACCCATATGGGTGCTGCCAGCAATTTCTTAGCATCTGGGTTGTATCTGTCCTCCCAGTGTCTCATAAATAGTCCAGCATTGTTCATGAAGTATGGCCCCTCTTCAAAAATTCTCTCCTTGTCTTCTAGGTTTGCAAAAATGACTGTGAAGAAGCCCTTTGCTCCTAGTTTTAGGTCTATATGTCCTTTTGGCTTCCATCTTAGTTGAATCCATTTTGTTAAATCCTTTTCAGATGGCCAATACCCTATAAACTTATAGATCAATGCATGATCTTTCATATAGCAGCGGTAATCTTCCAGTTTATTGTTTGGGATTACGTACCTTGGTTTTTTCTATGCCCTAGGTAAGCACATGTTTCCCATTCTTTCTTGCCATCGGTTACCCAACACTGGTACGTCTCTGTTACTCTCTTTCTGCATTCCTTGCTGCCCTCCTCCACTGGTTTCTCCTGCTACCACGTTTCTGAAGGAGGGGATCTCTCCCCTCCCCTAATTTCCGTCCATTGATCCCTTCATCCCCACCTGCTTTCTTTCTCCCTCCCACCTTTCCAATTACCCTTACAACTCTTCTCCCGCGTCTGGTTAAACCTTCCTCTCTCTTTCCGAGCTTCCTTATCCCGCCACCGTGACTCTGCAAACCTGTTCTCTGAAACCCTAGCCGCGCTGCCGCCTCAGGTCCGCCATCGCCCCAAAATATCAATTTCGTCATGGGACATATAATTATTAAAACAATGGCCAAATACCATATTTATAAGAGGCATGGTAAATAAAGAAAACCTATTTTTATATTTACTCCATAAACCTCTATATATTTAGGAAAACTCAAAAAGAGGTTTTATTGAGGTGAAGAATATGGATCAAATACCATGGGACAAATAATTATTAATACCATGGGCCAAATACGATATTTATAAAAGAGGTATGGTCAATAAATAAAAATATATCAAATAGGATTAGAAATCAACATCTAATTATATACCAAGCCTATGGGCCAAATACCATGTTAAATAAAAGATATAGGATAAATAAATAAAATTATAAATAAGCCAGAGGTATGTAAATAAATAAAATCTCTTCTTATATTTACTATATAAACCTTTTTATACTTACTAACACTCCAAAAAGAGGTTTTATTTAGGTGAAGCCTATGGGCAGAATACCATGGGTGAGCAAAAAAACATTATTAACCCTGATATTAATATTAAGAGATTATTATTATTATTATTATATTATTATTATATTAAATCTAATATTCATGTTAATATATTTTAATGTTAATATTATTAAATTTAATAACTTTGGATTAATACAATATTAAATTTGTTATGTTATAATATATATTAATATATCATGATAGATATTAACTCTAAATATTTATGGGAGGGAAGAACAAAGACATAGTGATAGACGTGGAGAGATAGGGGGAGTGACAAGGGAGAGATGGAGATAAATTTAAGAAGAGGAGGGAGGAGGAATGAAGAGAGAGAGAAGGGGAGAGGAGTGAGAGAGGTAGAGAAGGGTAAGAGAGGGAGAGGGAGACACAAAGATGGAGGGGGGAGAGGAGGGAGAGAGCTAGAGAAGGGTAAGAGAGGGAGAGGGAGTCACAAAGATGGAGGGGGGGAGAGAGAGGAGGATAGTGAGAGGGTTGGAGGGAAGAGAGAGAGAGAGAGAGGGATGGGGGAAGAGAGAGGAAGGTAGGAGAGAAAGGGACCGAGAGGAAGAATGAGAGAGGGGACTTGTGAGAGAGGAGGAGAGAGGAAGGGATAAAGAGATGGATTTCGAGGGGGAGAGAGTGAGGGAACAAGAAAGACATAGAGAGTGATAAGTGGAGAGAGAGAGGGAGTAACAAGGGATATATGTAGAGAGAGAGTGTATGTTTACGGGTGAGATAAAGAGACAAAGAATGAGAGTTAGAAAGAAGGGGGGAGAGAAGGAGAGAAAAGGAGAGGGGGAGGGATATAGTAACATAGTTGTAGATAGAGAGAGAGAGATCATGATAGAGGAAGAGAGGGGATTGGAGGGAAGAGAGAAGGGGAGAGGGAGAGGAGTGAAAGGAAGAGAGAAGAAGAATGAGAGACTAGAGTTGAAAGAGAGGAGGAGAGTAATGGGGGAAGGTATAGGATTGGAGAGAGATAGAGAGAGAGAGATGGGGGAAGAGAGAGGGGCGTAGGCAAGAAAGGGAGAGAGAGGAAGTATGATAGAGCGGACTTGAGAGAGAGGAGAGAGGAAGGGAGAGAGGAGGAGGGAGGGATGGATAGGGATATGGAGTTGGAGGGGAAGAGAGGGAGGGAATAAGAAATACTTAGAGAGTGAGAAGTGGAGAGAGAGAGAGGGAGTGACAAGGGGGAGATGGAGAGAGAGTGTGTATATTTGGGGGTGAGATAAAGCGACAAAGAAGGAGAGAGGAGAGGAGGGATTTAGTAACAAATTAGAGGGTGAAGAGAGATAGGGATAAAGAGAGAGAGACATAGAGAGAGAGGTGGGAGAGAAATGGAGAGAGAGAAAGGAAGAGAGAGAGGATTTGAGAGAGTCGAGAGAGGAAGGGAAAGAGAGATGGATTTGGAGGAGGAGAGAGAGGGAGGTAAGAAGAAAGAAATAGAGAGAGAAAGGTGGAGACAGAGAGAGAGAGGGAGTGATAAAAAAGATGGAGAGAAAGGGAGAGAGGATGACATAATGGAAGAGAGATAGAAGAAAGGAAGAGGGAGATAAGGGGAAGAGAGAGAGATAAAGGGAGGAGGAGGGAGATATCGATAGATAGATAGATTGGAGAAAGATAGTGTATGTTTTGAGGGTGATATAGAGAGAAAAAGGGAGATAGAGATATAGATGGAAAGTAAAGAGAGATAAGAAGAGAGAGATGGAGAAAGGGAGGGAGGGACAGAGAGATTGATAGATATGGACTAAGAGGGCATGCCTATTTGGGGGCTTGATATAGAGAGACAAAGAAGGAGAGATGGAGGAGGATATAGATATAGATGTATGGGGGAGAGAGGGAATAATATTTCTTTCACTAGATGCATTGATTTCAATGTAGATGGTGATTTATAATCCTATTTGTTTCCTTGCACTAGATGCATTTGTTAGTGTAGATGTTGATTTCTAATGATATTTGATTACTTGCACTAGATGCGTTGATTTCAATGTAGATGATTTCTAATCCCATTTGATTGCTTGCACTAAATGCATTGATTTCATTGTAGATGGTGATTTCTAATCCTATTTTATTGCTTGCGCAAGATGCATTGATTTCAATGTAGATGCTTATTTCTAATAATATTTGATTGTTTGCACTAGATGCATTGATTTCAATGTAGATAATTTCTAATCATATTTAATTGCTTGCACTAAATGCATTGATTTAAGTGTAGATGGTGATTTCTAATCCTATTTGATTTTTTGCACTAAATGCATTGATTTTAGTGTAGATGTTGGTTTATAATCATATTTTCTTACATGCATTGGATGCATTGATTTCAATGTAGATGTTGGTTTATAATCCTATTTTCTTATTTGCACTAGATGCATTGATTTGAGTGTAAACATTGATTTATAATCCTATTTGAATGCTTGCATTAGATGCATAGATTTTAGTGTAAATTTTTTTTTTATAATATTTTTTTATTCTTGCATTAGATGCATTGATTCCTTTGTAGATGTTAATTTCTGATTTTATGTAATTGGATGTATGATGGTACATTAATAAAGTGATTGGATTAACATTGTGCATCGATTTCTGTGTGAGCACAAAAATTATTGACAATGTACATCGATTTTTGTGTTATAGTAATTCAACCTATTGATATTGGAGAGAAAGAGAGATAAGGTATGATGTTTACTACAATAGCTCCAGCTAAAGATTTAAATGGCTTATGATTTAACCTGTCCTTTTCATATAATCGAAATGAAAAGGTGACAAAAGTAACAAGTGTGACAATAAGAATAGTTGAAGAAAATAGTTTGAGATTAATCACAATGAAGACTATTTGTAATTGACTATATTCTTATTATTCACATTTTCTATCATTCAACATTATTACATTGTTAGTTTACATTCAAAAATTTTATTTCATCATTTTTCATCATTAAACTTAATAACAATATTTATCATCTCAACAAATTAAAATGACCAGATTAATATGAAACATATTTAGCATATTTAAAATGAGTATATTAATGTTATATGAATTTACATATTTGATCAATTTAATCATATGTTCGTTAAATTTTCTTTTGTCGCACACGACTGAAGCCATCCTACATCCATCTTAACTTCAGATCTATAAAGCATTGATAGGGATAAAATTTGTCAAAGTGAAAACATTTCCTCAGGTTTTGCACTCAAAAAATAGGTTTGCAACTCCAGATATTTGATCCCTCTCGACAGTTGATAGATCCAGAGTTAAGAGCCGACTAACATATTTTTTGTTTTTCTGTCTTTTTCTTTGGCAAACACCTCTAAACTGTGTTTGAGATTGTAAAGGAAGCCTTCAATCCTCAATATACTTTTCCTAGTTTTACAATGTTTAACCAATTGTTTTTTCTTATTATTCCAATTTATATCTTCTTCAATATATCTATATCTCTCTCTCTCTCTATATATATATGTTCTCATGGTGATGAAAAATAACTCTCCTATCATATAGATATGGGCTTCCCAAAGAGGATGGATCTTTGTAGCGCACTCTCAACCTGCTACTCAGACCCTGGTTAACTACAGTAGGGACCCGTAGCGGTTTCCCCAACCAACCTATAGCTCACCAGTCCTAGACTACACAATTGTCGTTTTCAGTGGATTAGAATGAAAGGAATGGATCTCGACGCTGTGGACTATTCACTGGATCCATATTCCGATTAGGTCATCTTCACAAACCCTATTCCGAAATCAGCCACCGTTAAATCTGCCCCATCCTCCTCACCAACGGCACTAGTAGTCTCCCTTTCTGGGCATAAGGACAAATCCCTCCGCATTGGTTCCCTCTCCATCGACTCTCCCACCCTCGACTGTTTGCCCTTGTCTCCTTCAACCCTCAAACTCCTCGCCTCATGCTCATCTCTGCTTTTCGATCCCACACCCCCCGCTGACCTTTGTTTCACTCAGAACCCTAACCCTTTCCTTGGACCTGCTTCAGAAGCGGCCACTCAATCTTAGCAAGCAGCAAATGTCCTCGGAACAGGCGATAAAACACAAGAATCCGCAATCCATCTGGATGTTTCGATACCCCTGTTATTAGGGTTAGGTCGACGGAGCCCTCCTCAACAACAAAAAATACAGCAGATCCTTTTGCAAGACCACCCTACTGTGCCTTGGACAGGGAAGAAGAAATCCAAGTGCATCAGAGCATATGGGAAAGATTTCACCATTAATTTGGTGAATGCCTCACCATGGGGAATATTTCTGATAGCGCAAGCAAAGATGTGGTGGGTAGGGTATGTGGTAGAGCCTATACAATGGATAGACTAGGGCAATGGGTAAAATATATTTGGGGGTAGATCTTCCTTCAGCTATCAGAGGTTCAAACTCTTCCATGCGGTTGGTTTGCGCTTCACTTTACACATGAAGAATACATAAATATGGCCCTGGCCCAATTTTGGCATATAGAGATGGCACTGGTTTTACTCAAAATATGGAGCCCTCTTTTTTATCCTGAAAGAGAGTAGATCGGAGCAAGGCCTCTCTGGGTGAGGTTTCCAGGACTACCTCTGTAGTATTGGTCATAAGATATGTTCATCAAAATATGGAATAACCTAGGTATATTTCTAGATTACGACAAATCCATTGTCCAATCCAAAAATCAAACATTGGCCCATATCTCAGTGCACCTGGACACTCGGGAGGGCTTGGAAGAAATGATTACTCTACGATGGAGGAATTTCACTCAGGTATAGATCTTGGAGTATGAGGGAGTGCCATTTAGATGCTGCAGATGTCACAAGGTTGGGCACCTATTCAAAGAGTGCCTTCTGGTAGTGAAAGCGCAGGAGAGTGTAGCAGGGCAAGAAGCTGGCATCGATAAAGGTACTCCTGTCATCAGTAGAAAGCATACAGAGGCTGGCCAAGAACCTCCCCGGAAGGCGACCCCATCCAAGCCAGTGCAGCACAAAGCAAGAACATCTTCGGGTCCTCCATCCCCTCCTCTGACTCAAGCTCAGGTAGCGGCAGAAGCGGCTCGTTCAGCAGGTACTCCTCTTCCCTCATCCCCTACTCTATCTTATGTTAAGGCACCTAATGCATAGCATACGCATAATGTATCGATCGCGCATGCTATCATCTTCCCTACATCCATCCCCAGTTCACCTCTCCCCCAACACTTGGTTGATTCTACCCCCCCCCATCACCCACCTAGTGAAATCCCCCTCTCTTCCTCCATCTCCCTTGGTCCCCTCTCATCCCTATAACCTTCGTTCGCGAACTCCCTTTGGGGACTCTCAACCTTACACTAGCCTTGGTCTGACCCTACTTGCATCCTCTACTAAACCACTTAGAGGGCCCAAATCATACCTCTCTCATGCTATCCTTTGCGTTGGGGCAGAGGTGATCTAGGGTAGACAATCCTCTTTAGATAGGGTTCTTAGAGCAAATCAAACCCTATACATGCTTCCCCCATGAAGTGTCTCTACTTTAATTGTAGGGGCTTGGCTAGTTCTCCCAAAAAACTAGCCCTTCGCAAACTCTTCATTGTGGAACTAGTCGACTTAATCCTCATTCAAGAAACCCTAGGGGAAGCACATTACTACTGGATTAGTATTGATACTTGTAGTACTAATTGGCGAAGTGGATGTTTGAGAAGTCGTGGATTGAATAGAAGTGGATGAAGGAGTGAATGGATGGAAAGGTGATGTGATATCGCTAGTATATGATTCAAATGTTGATGATGTGACTTTCTTACGTCATGGAAGACTGGGGAACTTGAAAGGGGTAACCCCAAGTCTCTCACTTTGCAGTCTAGTCAATACACTAGTTTGTTGTAATAAGGAGGTAACACTCTTGTCAGATACTTTGGGTCTTTGTGGTTTCTCTATAGAAATGGATACTTGTTCCAATTTTTGTATCAAAGAATGAACTTTGGGAGAATCAGGAGTATAATATGCAGAAGGTGGTTGCCTTACTACTTCAGGAGATGAGAGAGATGTGTCTACAACTTCAGACTTCCGATCAGGAGATTCTGAACAATTTTGAGAAGGTTTAGAAATGGTTGAGGGGTTTTGACTCTTTATGAATTATTTTCGAATGATTTTTAGCTTCATCTTCCATTCATAGTTGAATTCCCTCCTTCTAGCACCAAAATGTTTCAGCCTCAAGATTTTGCTATCAAAACATGGGGGATAACCACCCAGTCTAGACCTTAAGACAACTCCTTTTCTGTTTAAAGTGGTGGCTCTGACTGGGGATAATGGGACCAGTTTCCTAGTGTGGGTTTTAAGATGAGAGTGGGTGGTTTATGAGTGCTTTTCAATAGAGTAATGATAATCTAAGTGACCTATTCTACCATGAAATTTCTCTAACTAACTTATTCTAATATAAACCCGGGTGTTATTGTGTGATATGCAATATAAAAAGATATCTATTTAGCATGTGATAATAAAGATTGAACCCAACTAAACATAGATGATAACGTAAAAGATAATTCCTTTGACTAAATAGTTAGGCAAAGGAATTTATAAAAGATATCGCATATATGATGAGTTATATATGAAAATCATAACATAAGCTAGGCATCATACAAAAGTGCAATTAACGCTTAACAGAAATAATAAATCTCACATAAAATCCATGAAAGTAAAGTTTTTCCACTAATTAAATGTAAACTAAATCAATCATACACTATAATAGTACCATATGTGTTAAGTCCTGCTCATTCGACAAGTGACATAAACCAACTTGTTTCTTCAAACCAGATTGTCTCCCAAGAATAGAAAAGTGCATCAACAAAGGAAAGTAGTATGATATCTAAAATAAATGATAACATTCCATCATTTCGCCAAAGCATTCACAAACTTAAAATAGTGCATTCTTTGCGAATGTTTTTGATAAAATTATGGATTCTTCTCTAAAAGGATGAGAAGGGTATTAATACTACTCTAACTAAATGTGCAAAAGTAGATTATACAAAATTTGAGGAGGTTTAAAACAACCTTCCTCCTAACTAGGTACCTAACTCCAAAAATAAATAGAGGCTAAATAAACAAAACTAAGAGGATGACTCATTGTCTACCTGCTTGTCCTTTAAATTGTAAATATTGGTCATCGTTTGGATTTGAGGAGGTGGCCCGAAATGGGTCCTGATTTGTCCTGTGAAGATCGCATGGGTGAGCAATGAAAACATCCTTTGAGTCGTGTAAAGGGAAAAGTTGAGAGCCATAATCTAGCTATGTGGCTTAACCAGATACTGCCAATACTACTCCCAGTTGGTCGTGGTCAGTGTTATAGACATTTTTGGGCACTGCAACCCCAATCATACATGTCCATAGACCAAGGGCTCCTAAGTCCCTAAAAGTGTTGCTTCATGCCCTAAAGGAATAAGGTTAGATGATTACATCATCTCCCAGAAGTTCTCCATAGAAAACTGCTCAGAACTGATCAAAACTGGACCATACAGACTGCGCAGTGCAGAGGGTGTGATGCATCTCACCTGCTCAGTGTAAAGGGTGTGATGCATACTGGAATTGCCTTCTGTAGGGTGCAATGGGCGAGAGTAGACAAATGGTAGAGACAGTTTGCAAGGTGGATGATCATGCAATCTTCAAGAAACTTCTCCTGTGACACTTGCCTCTCTGAATTTGCCCAGGGATGAGTAAGAGATCATCAATCTCTAAGTGGAATCAATAACTATCAAAGAGAGGACACTAATCAAAATCCCAGAAGCTGACTCACCCCCCTACAATCATCTATATATGGATCCCTCATCATAGAGATCCAAAGGATGGAATCTTGTATCTTGTAAGGAAGTGTTGTTGGTTTCCTGGTGCAACATCATAGTGTTGGGTGATCTAAGATTTTCATGAAGTGAAGAAGGGATTTCATGCTGAGAGGATGACGTTGGGTCAAAACAATTGGTTGTAATCCTCTTTTCTATTCTGGATATTAATTAAGCTATTCAAGTTTTCCTCCACATTCTTGTATGTTTGATGATATATGCATTTGTGTGGTCAATACATATCTGGTCCTGTATTGCTTATGATTGTAGATCACTGTTCTTCAATAGCATTATGCCGCTTTGATTCCACAGGTGCTCTTTGAAGCTGGGTAGACGAAGAAGGAGCAGCGAAGATCTATCAGAAGGGAGAAGAACCAACCAAGGAACCAATTTAAAGACTGAGGTTGGTGTCCTTTGTTCCCCTCTTATCTACTTCTCATAAAGGAAAGTGAAAGTAGTTTTAGTTTGTTTGTTTCTAAGACAGCTACCAGTCTTAGTGGGACTAGCAGCTCCGAGTGGACACTAGATTTCCTGATAACAAAATGCCGACTCCACTGGGTAGTAAATAGGTTGTTTGCTTGTTTATATTTGTTTGTTTTATAAACTTACAGACGGAGCCTGAAGTCAAGCCAGCTGGCCTTTGAACTGCATTTTCTATGCAAGTGCAAAGTAGATCAATGCCGCTTCAGTATATCTCTGGGTTTTGATTATAAACTGAACAATCGATTTGCAAACTTTCTAATTTCCCTGGCGGTGGCTCTAGTAACCTCATTAGATCAGCCCATGTGATTTATATTTACTGAACATCACTTGCTCAGCCTAAATCCCTGAACTAAGCTGCAAACTGTGACCAAAAACCAAGTTGAAGTCTCGTCCCTAGACCATCGCACCTTTTACTCTTGGGAATCTGGATGCATCACACCTCCCATGTGTAGTAGGTGCACTGCATCGCACTTTCCCTATGTTACAGGTGCGCTGATCAGACAAGACCTCTTCTGCTTCCAGATTTTGGGTTTTTGTTCACTCTCTTTAGCTTTATTCTGGAGTTTTTGCTATCTATGATCAGTACACCTCTGTGGAAACCCCTTCCTTTCCATCATTCCACCTCCATTGTGAAAAGAAATGTGAATGTTTCTTGATTTGGAAGTGTCGCAAGTGTCGTTTTCAGTCATAGAAGAGAATCCTATTGTTCTGGATTGTCTATTATATTTTTACTCTTGTATTTTATTTGAATTAGTAGTTTTTCAAGTGTCAAAAGTAGTTTTCAATTCAAAATCGCAAAGTGTCGTCATTATCTTCCTTTCGTATTTTGAAGAAAAATTGTTAGTATTATCACTTTGAAAATATAATTCAGATTTGTACTTAGCATTCTTCTTGTCATTCACACATTAAGAAGGCTGAAAACAAATACATGCATGTGCATTTGCATTTAGAGTGCTTGTTGGTTTGATTTAGGACAGTGGATCTAGTGTGTGCTCTATGCTCTATGTTGAAAGAATCTCATCTCTCTTTCCTTAGTAGCTAGGATTTTCATTGCAAAAAGAAGATTAAACAATTGTTTATCATCTGAGGCTGCATTTTAGGAATTATATATCTACATCACATGGTGAACCTGAAAGGCAAATTTCTTAAGCAAGATCAATTATAAAATAAAGTCAATGAACATAAAAATGCTTTGAAGCCCAATGCACAACATTTAGAGGTCTAGGTTAGAGACGTATTCTGGCATCGTAAAGCCTGGTAACTATCGCTTTCATTGCTGGTTGGGTGATTCCTCATCTTTGAGATGACAAGTGCCAGTACGGACTTGTGCTCCCATGTACCGTCGAGTATATATTGGGAGACCACAATAGGCTATATCCTTTATCCTTAGGAAGCCATGTCTGCCTCCCTATCGATTGCAATGCACTTAACACAACATTCGAGAAGATTGACTGCCGTACTGTAAAAAGTATTATGCAATTTTGCGATTGGTTTGGTAATCCCTCTGTCTAGATTTCTAGAGTAGTCTCTTTCGTTCCTTTTCAGACTCCTTAAAGGAAAAGGTCCATATGAGCACTTGTCAGTTCAGGCTCATTAAAAATCGAAGGCGACTAGAGTCATCTTTTGCTTTTTTTGGACTCTTAAAAATTGAAAAAACAAGTTGTGTCAAAGTGTCTAAAATTTATTTTAATCGGAGTAATATCACTATTCCCGCGTTGGACTTTAGGTTGAGAAAAATGGAGTCTACCAACCAAGGATTTCCCCTTGGAGGAAATCCTAGTCCTTTCTCCTCTTGGGGAGATGTTGGTGCACCTCATATGGCCACATTGTCACTTCCAGGATTGACGATTGGCTTGCCAATATGGCTCTTCTCGACCTCCATTGTTCAGAACACCGTGATTCTTGAACAGTCAAGCCAGCAACTAGATGATACTAGAGTTACCCCCAAACCTTCTACTTTGCCTGTTTCTCCCTCTCCTCCTTCCCCTTCACTTGATGAAGCTGGTAAAGCTGAAAATCAAGTAACTAAGAAGGAGAAGAAGGGGAAGTAGAAGAAGGAAAAGAAGAAGAAGGAGCCGAAGGCAAAAAGGGGAAACCGTGCGTCGTCTAGAAAAAAGGCACACACTGCACCATCTAAGCCTAAATCTCCATGTTTCATTTGGAAAGGAGACCACTATCATCGAGATTGTCCTTGCATCCCTCGGATCTTAAGGGACTGGTCTCCTCGTTTTCACAATCCGGTGTCATCAACCTCTGATCGTGTTGAAAGTACACCGTCAACTAGTGAAAGCGAAGTATCTGGACAGAAAAGGAAATGTAAATTTCCCTGTAAATTGTATGAAGGTGATCACGTCGTCCACCATTGTCCCTTCCTAGATGAAGTTAAAAGAGTTTTGGATAACCGTCCGGCTTCACCGCTACGGCTTCCTCCAAGATATAAGAAACTCTTGCCGTGTCCATCATTGGTTGAAAATCCAACTGACACGCCATTGTGGTCAGTCGAAGCATCTATCATTGACGATAAACCCTGTAAATCCACACCAGACGAAAGTCAAAAGGTCGAGGCGGCAGTTGACCCGGTCTTGCCTTCAGAAGGTCCATCTTCAAATGATACAGTCACTGAAGAGAATAAGAACGACACCGTTCAAATTATTTTAATAAACATAGACTCTGATGAACATGGGGGCAATCTACCCATTCCTTTACCGTAGGAAGGAATTTTGTCAGAGTTGTATCCAGCCATCTATTTGGTCCCACCTCCAAGCAACCTAGTTGTTTCCTTTGATTGGAATCTACTAGGCAGACCCCATTTACCGACTAGTGTACCATTCCAAATCATTGTACAAGCTTACAGAATGGTCATGGCTGGTACCATCATAGATGAAGGGGCTTTTGTGAGTATCCTTTCCTCAACTGCTTTGAAAGCGCTTGGTTCGCCATCGCTTCTACTTGAGACGAGAAATCTGACAGGCTTCGACAAAGGAACTAGTCGACCGTTAGGGATCCTTCCCAATGTGCCTATTACTTTGAGGAAGAAAACTGTTTATATGAATGTAATGGTAGTCCAAGGACCTCTAGACTATAATATACTCCTTGGGCGCGACTATATATATATAGCATGGGAGCCATTGTCTCCTCACTCTTTAGAGTAATGTGTTTTCCACATGAAGGCCGAGTGGTCCAGCTCGTAGACTAGCTTTCGTTCCCCAACTCACACATAGCTAATAGTCAAATGCCATCCCGAAATGGTCTTTTCATGCAAAGAATGTCTCATCAATCTCCAGTCCATCCACCTGAAGAACGTGAGTAACTCGAGAGGACATGACTGAAACCTAGGGGGCATGCACCCTGGCCTATTCTGGCAGGAAAACTCTAGGCATAGAGTAAGGTTTCTACGAAGGATATATGACTAGTCCGATACCCATCCATATAGGAAGAGGGAATTAGACTGGAATAAGATACCTCCATTAGAAGGTAAGCCTTTCCCGACAGAACAAATGTTTTGTCTGAAAATTGAGAGGTAATCTAGAAACTATACTTCGCTATGCCTGGGGGCATGCAAACCTTTTGTGAGCAAACAAAGAGAAACTCTATAGGTGTGGTGGCTTCAACCGCTTGAGTTGGGTGAGTGGTCAAATTTACCGTTCGCCTTCGCAGGGGCCAAATGGCACCTGTAAAGTAAAGGAAAAATTTTCCTACCTGACCTTAGTAGTTAAGAAACTGCTAGGACAGGAGTTGGTCGTTCCTAGCTTGCGTGCAAAAGGATGTGGAGCAAAGCTTTGAAAGGTGCAAGCTCCATAAAAATGGAATCTATAAATGAGATGTCCTTATTATATGACTGGCATGAGCAGTTTTTATGTGAAGTTCAAGCTCGTTAAAAATTAAATGTAAGCAATGAGCAAATGTTTCCCCTAGAGTTTAAGCTCATTAAAAAATAAACCAATCTCTGGTAAATAACCATTGTGAATGCATTATCATCAGCTTTTGAGCCTTCGTCGTGTTCTCATCATCACCTCCACTTTGTTTTAGCCGATCATATGCCTCCATTTGATTGTTTACCCTTTTGAGGAACATTTGTGACGAGTGATCTTGTTAGCCATCCTTGTGACACTGCCGTGATTGGAAAATTCCAAACCTTACCTGGAATCATCTTCTACCCGAAATTATCACTCGTTCCTCAAAAAACGAGTCTCCTTTAAGCTCTTTTCACTGACTCATAAAATATGAAAATATTGTTGAGCGATTGGCCTCTCCAACTCGTTAAAACTACTGGGAGTGCTATCCCTCCTCTAGATTTTAATCTTTTTGGACCTGAGGGTTTATTGCACAAAAAGATCGAGCGCTTTTCTTGTTCGGCTCGTTAAAACTATCGAAAATTCATCCCTTTTGTATTATTTTATACTTTTTCAGACTTAAGGGACGAGACCAAGATGTGCCTGAGTTCACAAACATTTTTCACACCCTTCACACACGGTTGGGTATCAAAGATTCTAAACTGCATCTGGTACTCAAATACCGTGGCTGCCTACACAGATACATCCAGGAAGAGATGGAGTTCTTGAACATCTCCTCACTCGGCACAGCATAACGATACGCTGTCAAAATCGAGCAAAAGTTCAAACAGAAGAAGCGAGACTTTGGATCTGCAAATTCGAAGCCCAAAGGACAAAGCCAAGGCAGGGTGACCCAAGACAACCCGTCAAATCACAAGAAAAGAACAACACCACAAAGCCGAAGAAGGACACAAGAAAGTGGTGTGAGTTCCACAAGAGTCCCACTCATAACACAAGTGAGTGTCGGACCAAGCAGTCGCTGGTGGTCGAGTTGAAGGCTTCTGAATCAGATGCATGTTCTGACCCTGAGCCAAAACCTGACAAGGGGAATGGCAAAGGGAAGCAGATCATTGATGCAGATCCCAGCACCACTGTTGCCACTGCCAAGATCCAGAAGAATGAGCCGGAAGAGCCAGAGGAGGGGGAACGTCTTTTCCACTCACAAATGTGGGTGAAGGGTTCGCCGCTGCAATTCATTGTCGACAGTGGCAACCAAAAGAACCTTATTTCAGCAGAGGTCATGAAGCGGTTGGGCCTACCAACTACAACACACCCACAGCCGTACAGTATCGGGTGGCTTCATGAGGGACGAGATCTCAAAGTTCGCCAGCAGTGCCACCTTCCCTACAGCATCAAACCATTCACAAACGAGGTATTGTGTGATGTTACACCTCTGGATGTTTGTGATGTATTACTAGGCCAGCCATACTTATGGAGGCGACATGTTGTGTATGAGTCAAGGCCTCGTGCTGTCATTATTTCTTTGAATAATTCATTATACAGGATACCAGAGATAGCCCCACCTATTGCCACATCTTTGATCACTGCTAAGAAAGGCAGCAAGCTCATCTCACAGACCAGGAAATTCATCTGTATGGTTCACTCCCAAAGTAAGGGGAAGATCGTTGCTACATCCATGACCTCCGCAAAGGGTTCCTCCACGCAGCAGAAGGATACAGTCAGGACAGAACACAGAAACAACTTCTCCTCACCCACAGGTGTACCACACAAGTTTCAGGTGGGCAACAAAGTCTGGTTGCATCGACAGAAAGAACGCCTTACCAGAACCCATTAGAAGCTCAAACCACTCCGACAAGGTCCTTACAGCAGTACCAAGGCTATAAGGAGTAATGCTTTGGAGCACATCATTCCTCCATTCCTTCGCCTGCACCAAGTGTTCAATGTGGACCGTTGTCGACCATGCTTCCCACCATTACTGGACACATCAGAGATTGCAAGACAAGTTCAGTAGATGAAGGAACTCAACGCAATGGGGACCATTGCTTCCTAAGGGAGGAGGAATGATCTAGGTGGATGTTGGTGGCCACCCACTTATCCCATTTGGACCCCCGCAACTACCTCTTTCAGTTTTTCAGTTTCCGTAATTGTAGCACAATTTACTATTTTTAGCAGTTTTTTTGGGTCCTGAACTTTCGACGCTGTTTTGAGGCCCTAAACGATGTTTTTTGGGAAATCTGGGGGCAACATGGGTTGATGGACCGATATTTCCCATCCCAAAGTGGTAGTTCTCGGATAGATCTTTCTAACGAGCTATCATACGCGTCAAACAAAGATCGTATGCCAAAGTTACAACCCCGGGAAATTGATGTACCAATTTACCCAACACGGGGCCCACAATTTGGCATTTCATCTTCTAAGGGTCGGTTTTGGAATGTGAAGGGTTTTCCATTGTTTCTCAATAATAAATAGGCCTTCGAGCCTCATTGTAACACAGTTCGGAACAGTCAGAGGCATGTAGCCGCACATCTCTTCTCAGAGATAAGCTACCATCGCCCTAGCTGGTTTAATTCCATTTCTGGTTGTAAGCATATTTCGGTATTTTCCATTAATAAAATGAAGTATTATTTCCGCTGCATCTCTTTATTTATGGTTATCACATCTCTGTATTTATGGTTATCTCTGTAATCTATTGCGTTCCTGTATAAATCCGGATCAAACCACCACACGTCAACAATTCATAGATGACAACATGATTTTCGGGTACCCTTTTGTTCAGGAAGCCTCCATATTTAAATCCCTCCTGAATGATTTCTCTGACACTTCAGGAACAAGCATAAATAAAGCCAAATTTCAGATTTTCTTTTTTCACACCCTTCCTATGACTCAACAGGCTATTGCCCACATTCTAGGCTTCTCCATAGCCTCATTGCCTTCCAAATACCTGGGTTCCCCCCTTATAGACTCTGCAATCAAGCACACCTCCTGGCGTATGCTCCTTGAGAAACTTGAATCTCGTCTCACTTTGTGGACTCACAAAACTCTGAACATAGCTAGTATATTAGTGCTAATTAAAGTTGTGCTTCAGACAATGCTTCTCTATCTCTTCTCAATCTTGGCAGTGCCTAAATTTGTCCTTAAAAGAATCAGAGATCTACGGCGCAATTTTCTTTGGGGTGCATATGACACAAATCGCAAATGGGCCCTAGTTAAATGGACTACAACATGCAAGCCAAAGGAAAAAGGGGGCATAGGATTGCGAGATCCTAATCATAGTAACGAAATCATGGGCACAAAAATATGGTGGCAATGGCTCTCTGCACCCAATAAGCCTTGGGCAGCCATATGGACAGCCAAATATGATAATCACAGACTAGTGGAGGAGCTTATTAGATTCACTCCTTCTGAAAAAGGATCGCTAATTTGGAATGCGGCGAGACAACATTTCTTGTTGATCCAACAACATAGTTTTTGGGAAATTAGAAATGGCAGCACTGCCCAATTCTAGATGAACGCTTAGAATCAGTTCCGAAAGCTCAACAACATCCTCAGCCCGCTGCCTTGCCAAAAATGGGAGGAGAAACAAAAGGAATCCATTAAGCAACAGTGGATTCCGTAGACAGAACAAGGTTACGGACAATGGAAGCAGACCGATAGGCTTATCATAAATGCTGATAACCAGACTAAAGAGATCTTGGAGAGTGAGCTCCAAAAATGTCGAATTAGATACTCCGAAGGCAAAGATATCTTGAGATGGGGATATACCCCTAGAGGCCCCCTCACTACCAAAGAGGCCTACAAAGTTAGATGCAAAGATTCAATGCCTTTGGATCCTATATGGGGAAGAATCTAGGCTCCGGGTACTTGGCCCAAAGTATCCTTATTTCTCTGGCTCATTGGGCACCGAAAAATCCTAACTTGGGACAATTTAAGGAAGAGAAACATTCATGGGCCCTCCATTTGTTCCAACTTTCATTCTCAGGAGGAAATGCTTCAACATCTCCTAGACTCCTGTTCTCTAGCCAACCAATTGTGGGAGAAGTCTAGCTTCCAATGCCAAAGAAAATTCCGAGTGTCCGAGGATATTATCAACTCCATTCGCCTTTGGCACCAAAGCCCTTATAAAGCACACTTCTCAACCATTTATGGAGAATAATACTCGGCCTTGTCCTATGGACAATATGGAAAGAAAAGAACAAGCATATTTTCAAAGACCAAAGCACTCCTTTAGAGATCATTTGGGGCAACTTCTGTCACAATTTGAAAGAGACCTTGGCGCTTCAATCTTGGCTTCCGAATGACTTTCCCATGCTGGCAAATGAGGCAGAAATTTGGGAAAACTGGAACATACAACTCCCTCAAGGAATTTCCACTTACAAACCTTCAAAAAGCATAAACATCAGAAAGCCCTTATGGTCCCCCCCTCCAAGGCATAGTTTGTAACTCAACTTTGATGGAGCTTCTAAGGGCATCCCCAGCAAAGCAGGATTTGGCAGCATTTTCAAAGATCATAAGGGCTCTCCTCTCCTGATTTACTTTGGCAACATTGGATGGGACACAAATAACTCGGCTGAGCTAGAGGGTCTTTGGCAAGGATTACTCCTTTCCCAACAACATGGTTTCCATCCTCTGGAGATATTAGGTGACTCCCTAATCCTCATCAACTTGGCCAACCAGCTGCTCAGTGGAGCTCATGCGCATAAAATCGCCAACAGTTGGAGACTTGAAGCCAGACTCGATGCTATAGAAAAATCGCTCAACATCAACCGAGCAATCATATTCAATCATGTTAAGCAGGAAGGCAACAAGGTCGCTGATCTACTGGCCAACCTGGGAGTGGAAAATGGGCATTCTCTTCTCACTGGAGCTCTAGACATAATTCAGAATCATGAACAAGAATAGGAATGCAAAATTCTGGTCCAAAAGGATGTAGCTCCCCCAGATGCGGGTGTCTCGCCAGATTGCTAATGTGATGGGACAAAGGTGGGGTGAGGTGGGACGACACCTACCTGCCCTGTACCGCATAGATAAATGCCTAATGATTTGGGGATCCTAGGGTTAATTTGCTTCACTTCAAGTGGCTCTGATCCACCCAGCCTGTCCTCCGATATCCTTATCACCTTCGCATGCTCTGGACTACACTGGGCCTCGTCTCTCTTCAATACAGTAGTAATGCGGGTGCAATTCGAGGCAGGACTGAGGGCGATAAATATAGGCTCAGCCATGGGATTGCTTTGAAGCCTCTGTTGCTTTGTTGGGCTGGTTATGGTCTGTTATGGTTTGTTGCTTTGTTGGTTTGGTTATGCTCTGGTAATCCTGAGAAGCAGCTTCCATCAATTCCCAGGTTTCTCTCGGAGGCCTCTGGCTCATTCGGATGATCATTGGAATAGCCCATGTTCTGCCATGGTGGTTGATCGGTCTTGTTCTCATAGTGCCGCTGCTGTTTTCATTATGCCCCGTCTTCGCCATACAATGAGGTGCCACAGGGGTACTCCTCGGTGTGTGCCCTCTAGCTTGTCCTCCAATTCTCCCTCCCTCTCCAGCGAATTCATAGCCAACCATGATCGCCGCAGTCGCAGTGGGAGAGGACGTTTTCATCTGCCTAGCCATTACCCTGAGCCCCATCCTCTAGTCTCCACGTCTTCTCCCTCATTTGGCTCTGTGATTTTCACCTTCAATTGCTCTCTGAATCGTTCAAGGATTACAGCTCACATCTCGGTGTTCTTTCATGAGGAAGCCCAGTAGGTGGGAGAGTCTAGCTCTCATCAGGAGGGCCCTACCTCTGTCTCTGCGCCGAATACGTTTTCTTTGCAGGCTCCAAAGGTCCTAGCTTGCAATGCCTTGGATGTGGTGATGGTGCCGACGGCTCTTGGTGCTTCTGAAACTAATGCTGCTCATGCAAGGGATCTGCCTGATTTCGATTGGTGCAAAATTGTGGAAGAGCCTCCAGATGTGTAGTTCGTTCTCTGATGCCTTTGTTTCATGTCAAGTGGCCCATAATAATGGGGAAATTTTTGTTCATGCTAATAAGTGGGTTCACATCTGCAAGTTATGGTTCAAAATGCAAGTTTTTGTGAATTTCTGTAAGCTCGGTAAGAAGGTCAACACTTGTTCCCCTGTGTGGGATTTGATAACTAGCTCTCAGCTAAGTTCTCTGTCGTGGGTAGTGTTTCTGGTATTCTCTGTCGCTCCTTCAAGGCAGTTGTTTTTGACTCCGATCTAGATGTAATTTTACCCCTTTAATGTTAATAGAGTAATTTTATTTAGAAAAAAAATATTATAATATTAATATTATTAAATTTAATAACTTTAGATTA
This sequence comes from Pinus taeda, assembly GCA_000404065.3. Taxonomy (NCBI): domain Eukaryota; kingdom Viridiplantae; phylum Streptophyta; class Pinopsida; order Pinales; family Pinaceae; genus Pinus; species Pinus taeda. Next base: position 22,630 of record APFE031470486.1, on the reverse strand, counting down.
ATACAATATTAAATTTGTTATATTATAATATATATTAATATATTACGATAGATATTAACTCTAAATATTTATGGGTGGGAAGAACAAAGACAAAGTGATAGAGGTGGAGATATAGGGAGGGTGACAAGGGAGAGATGGAGATAAATTGAAGGAGAGGGGGGAGGATGAATGAATAGAGAGAGGGGGAGAGGAGTGAGAGAGGTAGAGAAGGGTAATAATGGAGAGGGAGACACAAACATGGAGGAGGTAGAGGGAGAGAACTAGAAAAGGGTAAGAAAGGGGGATGGATACACAAAGATGAAGGGGGGAGAGGAGGGAGAGAGCCAGAGAAAGGTAGCATAGGGAGAGGGAGATACAAAGATGGAGGGGGAGAGAGAGAAGGAGAGAGAGGGAAATTGTGAGAGAGAGAGAGGGAGAGAGAGAGAGATATGGGGGAATAGAGAGGAAGGTCAGATAGAAAGGGAGAGAGAGGAAGGATGAGAGAGGGGACTTGCAGGAGAGGAGGAGAGAGGGAGGGATAGAGAGACGAATTTGGAGGGGGGAGAGGGTGGGAAGAAGAAAGACATAGAGAGTCAGAAGTGGAGAGAGAAAGCAAGGGAATCTAAGGTTATTATTTGACGCTAATATATTATAATATTAATATTATTAAGTTAATAACTTTGGATTAATACAATATTGAATTTGCTATATTATAATATATATATTAATATATCATGATAGATATTAACTCTAAATATTTATGGGACAGAACAACAAATACAGGGTGATAGAGGTAGAGAGATAGGGGGACAAGGGAGAGATCGAGACAAATTGAAAGAGAGGGGGAGGAGGAATTAAGAGAGAGAGAGGGAGAGAGGAGTGAGAGAGAAGGGTAAGAGAGGGAGAGGGAGACACAAAGATGGAGATGGGAGAGGAGCGAGAGAGCTAGATAAGGATAAGACAGGGAGAGGGAAACACAAAGATGGAGGGGGGAGAGAGAAGGAGAGAGAGAGAGATGGGGGAAGTGAGAGGAAGGTAGGACAGAAAGTGAGAGAGAGGAAGGATGAGAGAGGGGACTTGAAAGAGAGGAGGAGAGAGGAAGGGATAGAGAGATGGATTTGGAGGGGAAGAGAGGGAGGGAAGGAGAAAGACACAGAGAGTGAGAAGTGGAAAGAGAGAGAGGGACTAACAAGGGAGATATGGAGAGAGAATGTATGTTTAGGGGTGAGACTTTATAGCCCAGTATGGGGACTTTCGAGAGAGGAGGAGAGAGGGAGGGATAGAGAGATGGATTTGGAGGGGGAGAGAGGGAGCAAAGAAGAAAGACATAGAGAGTGAGAGGTGGAGAGAGAGAGAGCGAGTAAGAATGGAGATATGGAGAGAGATAGTGTATGTTTAGGGGTGAGACTTTGGAGCCTAGTATGGGGATAGATCTCACATAAAAACATAAACATGTAAACGTAAACATAAGAATAAAGGTAAATGTAAATGTAAATGTAATGTTGGCCCTTTTTTTTTAAATCAACCTAATTATTGGTGGATGGGGATTTTGAAGTCTGCGAGGGTTTTGATCAGGGTTTTGCTTTACGGTTTTGTCGCTGGTCACCATGGCAGGGCACAAAGGAGGGAGTTCATCTCCTTCCTATAGTCAAGTAGTTGCAGACAGAAGCAAGGGAGTTGGATTGCATCACTTCAAGAAACCAACAGAGGTGGTAATAGAGGCTAAGAATACAGAAAAATCAGAAACTATTAGACCACAAGGATAAGAAGAGAATCATGAGGAAGCTAGTAGGGAGAAGAGGACTGAAGTTAGTGGTTTGAAATTTGCTCCTATGAGTACATCATGGGTCTGTAAACCCTAGTTGACCACTATTCCTCAAGTTGTTTTAAGTGACCCAGCACTGCGGGTGCATAGAGACCACATGTCAGAATATGCTATTATCTGTAAATTTATGGGGATTTGGCCGACGGAGAAGGATTTGCAAGCATGGATAAGGAACCACTGGAAATCAAAGGGGGAAATTGACCTTCGCCTTGGCTCCAAGGGCTTCTTCATGGTGGTGTTCACAAACCTAGAGGATAAAGACAGAGTGTTCTAGGGAGGACCTTATTTTTATGCTTCTGCAGGCCTTTATATGAGACCATGGGTAATGAACTTTGTCCCAGAATCAGAAACTTTCACCTCAATGCCGATATGGATAAGACTCTATTACCTTCGTTTATATTATTGGTTGTTGGAGTCTCTAAAGGCTATTGGCAACAAGCTAGGGAATTTTATAAAGATATCAGATGCTACTCTAAGAGGCAAATACAATTCCTTCTCCCAGATATGTGCGGAAATGGACTTATCTGGGGCATTTCCTGATGAAATCATTTTATAAGTGTATGATGAGGAATGGGTGCAGGCAGTGGAATATGAACACGTCCCATTTAGGTGCCCTAATTGCCATGAACATGGGCACCTATACAGGGACTGCCCATTGAACAAGTTGGAGAGCTATACGAAAGCCACTACAACCAAGGATCCCGAAGCTTTTACTAAGGTTGGGGGTAAAGGGAAAGGAGGCAAGCGGTACCAAAAGAAAATTAATGAAGATGGACAACCAAGCCACAATAGTTTCAATATCTTAGAAGAAGAACTAGAAAACAACGAGACAAACCAGGAATCGGAGAATATTCCCATCAAGAAGGAAAGGGATGCTAATATGGAGGATATACCAGAACAAAACAAACAAAAGTATGATATGCCGAGCATTATCGAGCTCAATAGGGACACAAGATGACCCGAAGTGAGGCTGGAATGGAAGACCATGAACTGCAGGAGATTCTAGAGAGGGAGGATTTAGATCTAGAAAAGTTTTTGGAGCAGGGAATCACCAAAGGGGTAGACTCTCTGCCAAAAGAGGAGTTTGACAGGGTTCAACAACTCTTCCTCTGGAGATCAAAAATTAAGTGATCTGGAGTCAAAATAAACCATGATAGCTAGGATAATATGGGAGTGAAAATGATGGAGGATACACTGATGCATTCTTCCAAGAACCCACGTAAAAGAAGAGGAAGAAAAAAACGGAATGAGCTGCTGACCGAATGTGGGAAACTTATGATTAACTCTGGTAAGATGAGGGATCTTAATGAATCTTAAAACCTGGAACATTAGGGGTCTAGGAAGTAAAAGGAAACAAAGAACTCTTAGTAATAGAATGAAAGAAGAAAAATTAGATATGGTTTTTATTTAGGAAACAAAATGTTCGATGGAAAAGATCGGAGAGATACACAGCAAATGGTTAATCAAGTATGAGTATCTAGAGGTTAAAGCGGGTAACTCGATGGGTGAGATTCTTACTCTATGGGATCCTCAAAAACTTGGAATCTTGGATGCTGAAGCTTCTAGGAACTATTTATCACTGGTGATTCAACCTTTGGGTGATAAGGAGATCTACATGATCACTAATGTCTATAGTCCTAGAAAACTAGAAGACAAATTTAAGCTTCTCACCTCCCTTGAGAAGATCAGATAGAGATATCCTATATGGGCTGGATTCTGGCTAGGAATTTCAATATAATCAAATCCCTTATAGAGAAAAAAGGCGGTACCATAAAACTAGGCAGAGACTCCATTGCCTTCCAGAACTTCATGAATAACATGGGGCTAGTGGACACCGAAATAGCAAATGGCACCTTTACTTGGAATAATAAGAGGGAAGGGGATTCTCAAGTCGCCTCTAAACTAGATAGATTCATAATCTCAGAGGACCTCCTTCTCACAGGCCTTGATATGTTAGCTTTAATCCTTCCCTTCGGTGGCTCGAACCATGGTCTGCCTTGAAAATTTTTAAAGACCTCTTTGATACTTAGCCTGAATCAAAGAAAGTCTATCTACAATTAAAATTGTTGCAACAAAAATTAACTGAAGGCGGTGATGTTCTTGAATATCTCTCAAGTGTTAAGAATATCAAGCAAGAAATTATTAATGCTGGTTTTCCCGCAATTGATGATAGATTTATGGTCACAATTGTAATTGCTGGGCTTCCTGCTTCCTATACGCATTTTTTAGAGACTCTACAAGTAACTGGGAAATTAGAGAAACTAAAGTTTGATGAGCTTTGTGAAATGTTGAGTCAACATGATAAAACTTTTGGGAAGAAGAAGAAAGTTGGTGAAGATGTTTTTCTCACAGAGGCCAGCACTAGTAAGTCATCAGCAGATAGTTCTCGAGGAAGAGGCAGAGGTAATCAGAATCAAGCAGCACATAATCGAGGACGAAGTCAAAACAGAGGAAACAATTTTAAAAGAGGAGGAAGAAATAATTTTCAAGGTAGAGGAAACAACCAAGGAAGAGGCAATTTTCAAGAACAAGGATATAATAATCAAGGTAGAGGACGATCTCAAAATAGAAGTCAAAGCAGAGGCAGAGGACAATCTTCAGGAAGAGGAAGAGACTTAAGTCAAATTTTGTGTCGAAGATGTAACAAAGTTGGCCATTATGCTGAAGATTGTCGAACATCACTTAATAAAATTCCCAAGTTTCAGCAGCATTCAGCACAATTTGCAAATGATCAAGATGAAGATAACTCAGAATATGTTTTTACTTCCTCACCAGCATCACAAATTTCATCCCATCTTAGAAGTGACTATGAAGATGCCTGGATCTTGGATTCCGAGGCAACTCAGCACATGACTTGTCGACGTGATTTTTTCTGGAATTTCCAAGAATGCCAACTTAATTCCATTTTTCTTGCTGACGATACAAAACATACTCCTTATGAAAAAGGAGTAGTAAAAGTTTTTCTCCCTGACATTGGAGAAAAAATTATTTCCAATGTATGGTATGTACCCAGTTTCAAGAAAAAATTGCTCTCTTTAGTCACGATTCGACAAGCAGGACATCAAGTGATTATGGAAGATGGTTTAGTGAAGATTAATTCAGTGAAACAGAACTTGAAAACAGTCATGATAGGTTATGAAGATGGAAAACTGTTAAGGATGAAAGGGACGGTTATTCCAAGGCATTCTAATTTTGCAGGGGCAGTGACTACAGGTATTTCACCTATAAGACTATGGCATGTAAGATTTGGACATTTGAATTTTGAGAGTCTTTCTAAATTGAAGAAACAAGGAATGGTTAAAGGACTTCCCACATTCAAAAGGGAAAATGCAAAATGTGAAGCTTGCATTTATGGTAAACAACATCGAGAAAGTTTTCCAACAAGTTCATGGCGTGCAAACACGCGGCTACAACTAGTTCAGAGTGATGTTTGTGGTCCACTACAAACTTCATTTGGTGGTTGCAAATATTTCTTACTATTCATTGATTATTTCAGCAGAATGACTTGGGTTTACTTCTTGAAGAACAAGTCAGAAGAATTTGATAAGTTTAAACTTTTTCGCCAACTTGTTGAAAATGAAGTAAAAGAAAAGATAGGTACTCTCAGGACAGATAATGGGGGAGAATTCACTTCGAATGAATTCAAAAATTATTGCATTGAAAATGGCATAAGACGACATCTTACTAATTTTTACACTCCACAGCAAAATGGAGTGGTCGAAAGAATGAATCGCACTTTGTTAGGCATGGCGAGATCCATGTTAACTTTCAAAAGGTTAAGTCCAACATATTGGGCGGAAGCAATTCATACAACTGTCTACTTAAGAAACAGATCTCCAACTGCTTCTTTAGACGGAATCACACCTTATGAAGCTTTGTTTGGTTTCAAACCTCGAGTTAAACATCTTAGAGTTTTTGGGTCAGTGTGTTATACCTTAGTTCCGAAAGAAAAATGAACTAAGCTTGACTCGAGAAGTTTAAAATGCACAATGATTGGCTATTCTGGTGAGAAGAAAGGGTATCATCTTTTGACTAATGAAAAATTCATTGTGAGCAAGGATGTAATTTTTGATGAAACAGAGAGTAAGAGTGCTGAAGAAATTGAAAATCTTCTTCACCAGTTAGAAACTAAGGGAAGCAAAAGAAATGATAAAAAGCAAAGTCAACCAACTTCACCAAATTGGTATAAACTTGATTTTCCTTCCTCTGAAGATGAGTCATCTACATCAACACCATCAACTGGGTCTTCAAGCAGTTCATCCGCATCTCCAAGCAGCAGCAGTTCTTCTGACAGTGATTCTCCACATTCTTCACCGGAACGATGCACATCACTTTATATTAATCCTCTTTACAATGATGGGGACTTTACAGAAGCACAAACAAGTGAGCACCAACTTCCGAAATGGGTAGTTCAACTTTTGAAAGATGTAAAGCCTGATGAACAGAATAAAACTGGCACCCGAAGAGCACATAGAAGTGAAGGCAATTTTGCCTTGATAGCAAATGATTTTACTGAACCTTCCACATACAAAGAGGCAGTAAAACATAAAGAGTGGCAACAGGCTATGGTTGAAGAATATCAATCAGTAATTGATAAAAACACTTGGAAACTTGTTGATTGTTCAGCAACTGTTAAACCCATAGGATGCAAATGGGTTTACAGAATTAAGTATAATCATAAGGGAGAACTTGACAAGTATAAAGCTCGACTTGTCGCGGAAGGTTTTGCGCAGCAGGAAGGCATTGATTATGAAGAAACTTTTGCTCCAACAGCAAAATGGAACACCATCCGATTAACACTTGCATTAGCCGCTCAAAAAGGATGGAAAGTTCATCAAATGGATGTGAAAAGTGCTTTTCTCAATGGGGATTTACAGGAGGAAGTGTATATGACCCAACCACCAGGTTTTGAAGTTGAAGGACAAGAACATAAATTCTGCAAATTGATCAAGGCTTTATATGGATTAAAACAAGCTCCCCGAGCTTGGTATGCAAAGATGGATGAATACCTTAAGAAAGTTGGTTTTCAACGAAGTGAATATGATGATACTTTGTATGTGCGACAACAGGGAAAATATCTGGTAATTCTTGTTATGTATGTAGATGATTTGATCATTACTGGAAACCATGATGATCATATTGCACAGGTGAAAAAGGAGTTACAAGCAGGTTTTAAGATGACAGATTTGGGATTACTTCACTACTATCTTGGAGTTGAAGTCTTCCAACGTCCACATCATATTTTCATTTCTCAGAGTAAGTATGCAGCAGAGGTTCTTCAGTGATTTGGCATGCAAGATTGCAAGCCCGTTCTCACCCCCATGGAGCAAAACTTGAAACTTTCAAAATTTGAAGGGGGGGAAAAGGTGGACAGTACAACTTACAGACAGTTGATTGGAAGCTTGATTTATTTGACAAATACTCGTCCTGATCTATCTTATGCAGTCAGTATTATTTCACGTTTTATGCAGGAACCACGAGACAACCACTGGAATGTAGCCAAAAGAGTTCTTCGATATATCCAAGGAACAAAAGATTTTGGTCTTCTTTACACAAAGAATAAAAATTTTGTACTTGGTGGATATTCTGATGCTGACTTTGCTGGGGGTATTGATGATCGAGCATCAACATCAGGTTATTTAATGAATATGGGGTCAACAGCAGTATCTTGGAGTTGTAAGAAACAAGCTACAGTGGCCACTTCTTCAGCAGAAGCAGAGTACATTTCAGCATGGGAAGCAGCATGTGAAATTGTTTGGTTGCGCCGAATTTTGCAGGATTTGGGCATTTCTTAGGCAGAAGCTACATCATTATTCATCGACAGCCAGTCAGCCATCAAACTTGCCAAGAACCCAGTTTTTCATTCAATGACAAAGCATGTGGACACCAAGTATCATCATATCAGATCTCGCATTGCCAAAGATGTCCTCAAGCCAGTTTATTGTCCTTCCGAAGATTAGATCTCCGACATTTTCACGAAACCGCTTGGCGGAATAAAATTTACTAAGTTCAGAGATGAACTTGGTATCTGTTGTAATGTATCTTTGGATCATAGGGGGGAATGTTAGATGATCCAAAAATAATTTATTATCATAGGTTATAAAATTCAAATAAAATAATTATTAATTTAAGAAATTAAATTAATAATTATTATTCTAGAATGATTAATTAATTAATGGAGACAATTAGAAATTAGTATATTGTTGTAACAAGATAGGCTCTCCAAAATGTGTCGTATCTTAGCTCGTATTTTAGGAGATTAGTTAGCTAGTTGGTTTGAATAGCATTTAATGTAAATGGACACTTGTTATTTAATAAGTGATCCATAATTAGAGGTAGTTAGGACATGGAGCTTATAAATAGCTCATTGCAAGAGTGTTTAGGTGTAAGCTCTTGCAAATCAATTATGTAATTATTTTTCTGATTAATAAAATTATGTTTCTGATGACACTTCTTCCATTATAAAAATAAGAAACCGACTCACTAACACATAAAGTCTTCCTTAAAATTATCTAGGTGAAGCCAACAATTTAGATTTTTGGGTTTCTTCAATTAATAATTGTTTCATAGTACAATACTTGTGATATAAGACAAATATAGAATAAATATATTGAATGGGCTAAGAAGTAAAGATAAGTATAATGGAAAAAGTTTCTACAAAATATCCATCCTGAAGCAAAGATGAATTTGTTGACTGAAATATTTGTAATCCTTCTAAAAGTATAATATTTTTTTCTAAAAAAACTACACGTGAATAAAAAAATTTACAATACATTTCAACCCAAATTCACATTAAAATCCTAATGGAAGAATCTTAAGGCAATTGGAACTTTTGTATTTCAAATGAAAAATGATATTTTACCAAAAATATAAAGAAAACCATGGGGTTTTAAAATCATTCTACATAGCATTCAATTTCAAATACAACTCTGTCGGCGAGGCTTTGCCATGTAGATGAAGACAATGGAGTACTTAGCCTCCATTCTTACAGTTGTTGCCCTTAACTCATTCAAATTGTAAAATATGAAAAAATAAGGGATAAGTACGGGTGAGTTGTTGCTCAGTGATTGGCCTGAATAAAAGTAAAAAGTTTGTTCTTTGAAAGTATGTTAAAGGATATATTAAGAGAAGTAACTTTATTTTCTAAATGAAACAACATTAATATACTCTAGTCAACCTACCTTCAAGTATTATATAACATTTTTAACCTTTTTATGATACATGTAAGGATGCTTTTGTAAATTTTATCACGATGTTTTTTTTTCTACCTCTGCTACCAAAATCCAAAAATCCTCATCAAATTATGTTTATTGTTTTGAAAATCTAAGACATCAAAAAAATATAATATGGAGGATAACATTCAAACTACCATTTTTCTTGCAATGTGAGGCTATTTTAGGGTTTTATTGTTTCTTTTTTAGGTGGTGTTGATTCCTACAATCGAACGACTACCTCTAGCAGCCAGGCCAGGAAAAGCATGTGTGCACACTTTACAACATTCCATTCATACTATGCATGCTTGATACAAAAAATAAATACAAACACTAATATTAAAATCTAAAACACTCAAAAAAACAAACAAACATGGGAAAGAGGTTCTTTTCAAGCGTGCACAGTTTACAACATTCCATTCATACTATACATGCTTGATACAAAAAATAAATACAAACACTAATATTAAAATCTAAAACACTCAGAAAAACAAACAAACATGGAAAAGAGGTTTTTTTTTTCAACTAGTGTTTCTTTCATTACTATTAAATGATGGTGCTACTCTAACATCTAGAAACAATATAGGTCCAACTCTTGTTCACATAGCTATAGGTCATGTCCACTTTGAGGCACTCCTACTAATAATAAATAAGCATAGATATTAATAATAAAGACGCACAAAGAAGTATAAGCATACTCACAAGAACAAATCTTGCATGTGTTGTTCTCATGTCGTACATCGGGTATAAACATACTCACAGGAAAAATAGAGACCCCTCTAAATTATGCTCTAAAGAATAACCATCTTGCATGTTTTGTTCTCATGCCATACATGGAGTCAAAAGAGATGTAAAAGGTTTGAGAAATGAAAAGCCCATTCAACTTGCACATTAATTTGAGATCAGTGGGTTGTTGATTCTATATGATAAATAATTCCATGATGAAGCATGTGATAATATCATAACTCCTCCAAGGCAATTTGTCTACTTCCAAACAAGTATCTTCTTTGCAAGGTCTTGCTCATCCTAGAAATCCTCCAATGGTTAAATATTTCTCACAAATTGTTGTAGGGGCTCCACAGAAGTTCTAGGTAGTGTCTTCCTCACAATTCCCTTCTTCCAATGGAGAGGAATCTATGTAGGCCATAATTTTAATTGGGAAATGGTCTAGAAAAAGTCTCGCAAGCATATAAATAGTTCATATTTAGCTTTGAATGTGAAGGAGATATCTGTTACTAGGATAGTTACACTACCTCCCTACAAATTTGTTCTTTTTTGTTTTTATCGAACTAACAAGAAGTGTGAGTGGGGAACTGATTGTCACTTTTCTCACTCATAAGAACTTCAGAAGCATCAACAAGTATTGGCTCTTTTTTGGTAAGAAAGTAGAAACAATTCATGGCAGTGAAATAAGTTCCAACATTGCTAATGGGGTAAATAGTTATAAAATCATATTGTCCATGCATTATGATAAAAATGAAACATGTCCAAATGATTTGAAGTGCAAATTTTCCCATGAACACAATGATCTTAGGCCTTTATCACCTTCATCAAGTCCTCTATCGTGCAAGAAGAGTTGAAACTCGGCTTTCAATTGCATCTTCTCTATGATCTTATTTGAGTGAGGAATTTGATGATGTGAATTCTCTAAAGTTTTGATGATGTGAATTCTCTAAAGGAATTTGTTGGCTCGTAGTGCATTGGTTGCGGGAAATGAGGTGGGAAGTAAAAATTATTTATTTTTCGGGTTATCATCAACAACGACTACTTAGCCTTCTCGACATTCTCCATATTCTAGTTTTCATATGTTCAATGGTGGAATACGTTCGCCACGTTCATATGTAGAAAGTTACTATTAGCATTTGGTGAAATCACCTAGTCATTGGTTGGGGATGTTCCTTAGTCCCTGCAACCCTTTGCCTTCCAGCCTGTAGGTTATTTGGTAAAGAATACCAAGTTGATTCCAAAAAGTGCACAAATAATTATTAATACCATGGGATAAATACCATATTTATCAAAGAGACATGGTAAATAAATAAATATAAAAGAAGTATAAAAATGCATGTTAAATAAATAAAAATGTATCAAATAGGATTAGAATCAACATCTAATTATATACCAAGCCTATTGGCCAAATGCCATGGTAAATAAAAGATATATGATAAATAAATAAAATTATAAATAAGCGAGAGGTATGGTAAATAAATAAAAACTCTTCTTATATTTACTACATAAACCTTTTTATACCTACTAACACTCCAAAAAGAGGTTTTATTTAGGTGAATCCAATGGGCCAAATTATTATTAATACCATGCAAAAAAAACATTATTAACTTTAGGATTAATATTAAAATATTATTGAGATCCTCTCATTTCATAAAGGAGATAACTCGGGTTTCTAACAATGGAAGTGGGTGGATTCGCAGTGATGATCAGAGATCCATGGAAGAAAGTTCGAGTGTGGCCCGGTACATTCGACACTGCCGCGGATGCTGCCCGTGCATACGGTGAGGCCACCAGGGGCTTGTGCAGCGCAAAAGCGAAGACCATTTTTTCTCTCGCCACCGACGACAATGTCTCTGCTGCGCTTGCTCAGACGCGCAACCCCTGATGGATTCGAACGCTGCACCCTCAGCAGCAGTGGCCTCATGATCTCAAAGCCGCGGCTTTGGCTTCTTGTCTTTCCGTGCCGACCTTGGAATCAAGCAAGAGAGAGCAGGAAAACTCTACATTCGCATGGTCTTTGTATGGATCTGAGGCAAACAGTTGCTCTACGAAACACAGTCTTAGCTTCAGATCTGACAAAGATCTGCCAGATCTGGCCACCCAGAAGGCAGAAAAGCCCACGCTCTGGCCAGATCCAAAGATCTGCATGGGGTCATGGCCCTTATCTGACTCCTTTCAGATCCAAATTTCCCAGCCTTCAGGAAGAACCATCATGCAATGGGTCAGCCCTTCAGATTTGGTGCAGGAACTCAAACTGAAGCTAGAGCGCAGAATGGGGATCCCATCAAACCTTCTGCGACTTCTCTTTCAAGGTAAACAACTTGAAGACCCTCTTCCCCTCTCTTCTTACAACATTTCCAGGAACAGCTTGTTGGTGGCAACCCTTCGTTTGAGAGGAGGTGCAGCGGGACAATCCTCCTCTACTCGGCCTTTCTCTTACAAGGACATAGTTCACTCTGAGAACCCCAAACCCCTGGAAGCCCTTAAATGTAAGGCCTTCTTGGTTGAAAAGATTGAAGAAGTTCCCTCTGTGGAACTCATAAATGAAGACCTGGCTTCCCATCTTCAATATTTTGCAGAAAGAGCCATCATTTGCAGATTTAATGGATTATGGCCGCGATCCCAGGATCTCTATGCATGGATCCATGCAAACTGGACACATCACTGTACGATATTTTTTTGCTCGAAAGGTTATTTCATTGTTCTATTTGATAACAATAAGCACTATGAAAAGGCCTTAGCAGAGGGCCCTTGGTTCATGGGAACTGCAGGACTATTTTTGACTCCTTGGTTCCCAAATTTTGATCCAGCCACTGCAGTCATTACCAAGACACTATTATGGATTTGGCTTCCAAACTTACCTGCCCACCTATGGAGTACTCAGGTCTTCAGAGCTATAGGAGACACGTTGGGCAGATTCATCCATGGAGATTTATGGCGGGAATCCAAAGGTCCCTACTCATATGCAAGAATATGTGTGGAGTTGGACCTGAGTAAAGGTCTTCCAGAACAAATCAATCTCAAGATAAACGACTTTGTCTGGACCCAGACACTGGATTACGAGAATACAACTTTTCGATGCCGCCTTTGCCACCAATCTGGGCATTTGCAGAATAAATGCCCATCTCGCCCAGCAAAGAAGAACAAGGCCAACGTCCCCAAACCCAAGTCCAAACGATGAGCTTCGTGCTCTCCTCCTCCAGTCGCGGATTCTGACTCCTCCAGCTCTGAAGATGAAGATAGCGATGAAGAATCGAATGAGGCCCCTCGTTTCGTAGCCCCTTCCACCAATGGTCTGGCGCCTTCCTCCGACTCAGCCATTGCTCAGAAACGTGTACATTTGTCCTCCTCCTCGGATTCAGAAAAGGAGGGCTCCCCTGTGGAGGACCCTAATCTTCAAGTTGTAATCGCTCATCCACCCCAAAATGGTTGGGTTGAAGTTAAAAAAAGGAAAGGGAAAAAGCTTCGTGTTGAAGCCTCTACCCTTTCAGGGTAGCTTTCAATGCTTCTTAAGCTGCCAGTGCTTTGTTGTAGCTCCTTGCTTGCTTAACTCCTTCTCCGGAACCGAGGTTGATAGTCCTATCATTTCCGGTTGCCGGTATCCTTCTTCTCTGGAATGTATCCTCTTGTACAATATTTTTTGCTTAATAGAATTAGTCTTAATCGAGAAAAAATAATAAAATATTATTATTATTATTATTATTAAATCTATTTAATATTCCTGTTAATATATTATAATATTAATATTATTAGATTAAGTAACTGATTAATACAATATTAAATTTGTAGAATTGAGGCTTCTGTGATCCATCATATTTGTAAAAAGAGCTTCGGCGTAAATCACATATAAAGATTATTGCCAGAGCGTGAATGCTGTGATGGCTGGGGGTTTCCACTCCCATCCCTCTCCCGATGAACGTCCCGTCTGTGACATTTCCAGTTCCACACGGTGAAGGCCTGAGAGCGTTCTGACTCGAAACGCGTTGACAATAATCTTTTTATGTGATTTACGCCGAAGCTCTTTTTACAAATATTAAATTTGTTATATTATAATATATATTAATATATCACGATATATGGGACAAAAGAACAAGGACAAGGTGATAGAGGTGGAGAGATGGGGGGCTGAAAAGGGAGAGATGGAGATAAATTGAAAGAGGGGGGAGGAGGAATGAAGAGAGAGAGGGGGGAGAGCATCGAGAGAGGTAGAGAAGGGTAAGAGAGGGAGTAACAAGGGAGATATGGAGAGAGAGTGTGTATGTTTAGGGGTGAGACTTTATAGCCTAGTAAATGGGGACTTCGAGAGAGGAGGAGAGAGGGAGAGATAGAGAGATGGATTTGGAGGGGGAGAGAGGGTCGAGGGAAGAAGAAAGACATAGAAAGTGAGAAATGGAGAGAGAGAGAGGGAGTAAGAAGGGGGATATGGAGAGAGCGTATGTATGTTTAGGGGTGAGACTTTATAGCCGAGTATGGGGGTAGATCTCACTTAAAAACATAAACATGTAAATGTAAACATAAATGTAAACCCAAGGCCTTATTTAAAAATTAATCTAATTATTGTTATGTATAAACAAAATATAAATTAAAAGTATAAAGAGGTTTACGAACACTAAAAAAAGAGGTATGGTAAATAAATAAAAGTATAAACAAACCAAAGATATGGTTAATAAATAAAACTTGGTCTTATATTTACTCTATAAACTTCTATATATTTAAGAAAACTCAAAAAAGAGGTTTTATTTAGGTGAAGCCTACCGCCAAATACCATGGGACAAATAATAATTACAACCATGGGAAAATACCATATTTATAAGAGGTATGGTAATAAACTAGAGGTATGGTAAATAAATAAAACCTATTTTTATATTACTTCATAAACTTTTGTATATTTATAAAAACTCAAAAGAGATTTTATTTAAATGAAGACTATGAACCAAATACTATATTTATAAAAGAGGTATGATAAATAAATAAATATAAAAATAGTATAGTAAATAAATAAAAATATATTAAATAAGTTTAGAAATCAACATCTAATTATATGCCAAGCCTATGGGCCAAATACCATGATAATTTTTGTACACTTTAACATTACAACTTTTTGTGATAACTTAATATGGTCACCAAATAGTATTAATATAAAAAAATCATAAATTACAACTAAATCATTATAACAATTAATATTAAAAAAATCAAATATATACCTAAATAATAAAAAACTTCATACATTAAAACTAAATAATTGTAACAATTAATATTAATGAAAAAGTCAAATATATACTTAAATTGTCTTCGTATAAAAAAATCATATATTAAAACTAAATAACTGTAAGAATTAATATCAATCAAATACATACCAAAACACTGCTTTATTGAATGGGTGTATTTAGTCTACGTTGAAATGCCATGGCCCTTACACCCCGAAATTCAAGGCCATGCCATGGCTCCAAAGCTGATTTCTCCATGGACAGCTAGGACGTCGGCTCCATGAATGTGTGCTCAAATTGTAAACCACCACCTCTATACTTATTTCATGAATTGCAGTGAAACACACATTGTATCCTACTCCTATACACATATACAGTTTGGGATACGCTACAGGTTTAAAATCATCCCACAAAGTTGGAGGTATCCTGGGGATTTCTTATTTATTTTCTTAATCTAATCTAAAAATATTATTTTGAAAGTTAATATTTTTTTGAATGAAGAGAGTAGTTATCACTAAATATTTAATAAATAGTTAGGGACACAGTTACATGTTTCTAACTAAGTTCTTGAAACTAATTTCTTGAGGTTTTAACCAAGAGTTCAAGAGGATAAAGGTATCTGAGATGAAAAAGAAGAAAGAAAAGTTAGTAAGGAACATACTTTGCTGAAGAGCGAGGCGGTTCTATAAGGCCATATCTAGTTTCGACCAGAAGGGCGGAGACTGTAAGTCTCAAGAAATTAAAGAGTTACTGTGAACAGGAAAGCTTGGGGGAGACTATTGAAGTAGATCTCAAGGTTGGGAGGCAAAGATACAGAAAATGAAAGCTCGAGGGAGACTACTGAAGTAGATCTCAAGGTTGGGAGGCAAAGATACAGAAAGGGAAGACTGTAAGTCTTAAGAAATTAAAGAGATCCTTTGAACACGAAGCTCACGGGGAGACAGACTGTATGTCTTAAGAAATTAAAGAGATCCTTTGAACAGGAAGCTCAGGGGGAGACCACTGAAGTAGATCTCAAGGTTGGGAGGCAAAGATACAGAAAGATTCATGTCTCGTTGTTTGGACCAGAGGGAGTAGAGACTGTAAGTCTTAAGAAATTAAAGTATGGAACAGAGGGTGTAGAGGCTGTAAGTCTCAAGAAATTAAAGTAAAGGTCTGGTTGTTTGGAGCTCGGGAAAGTAGATCTCAAGGTTGGGAAGAAAGATTCAGGTCTGGTTGTTTGGACCAGAGCGCGAAGATTGTAAATCTCAACAGATTAAAGTAAAGCTATTGTTGTTTAGAATAGAGGGCAAGGAGATTCTAAGTCACAAGAAATTAAAGTAAATTAAAGAGTTCCTGTCCACAGGAAGGGGGAGACTACTAAAGTAGATCTCAAGGTTGACAGGCAAAGATAGTCTGGTTGCAAGATTGAATCAGGAATATTATAAGTAATAATATGAGCGCTTATTAGGTAGATTTTGTCCGATATAGACATAATAATCATTTCAGTAGTTCAAGAATGTAATAGATTGATTAAATTTAGTCATACTAAGTGTATGATTCAAGAAAAAAACATAAAAGGTTAGTATAGTAAAGTTCATGAATTTTATAATTTTATAATAAAGAGTGTTATAAGGTTCTGCACAGTTATAATTCTAAATATAAACAATATAAACAATATAGCTAGAGGTTAAACTTCAGTTTTATTATTGGAAAAATTGTACCACAAGAATTAGAGTAGGCTATTTCTCTATAACAAAGAATTATTAAGAAAATTATTAAATCTTCTATCAACAAAAGGGGAAAACAATAAGGAGCTTTATTTCTCTATAACGAAGAACTATTATATGGGTACAGGAAAACAATAAAGAACTTACTTTCTCTATAACAAAGAACTATTATATAACTACACAAGAAATTCGGAAAATTCAGAGAACCAAAACTTTAGAAAATAAAACTAAATATAAAATATGTAGCCTCACCACAAAATAATTAGGAACCCGCACAGGGTCTTCAATCTAAAAGTAAATACATAGATATTGACTGTTCTTTCAAAAGTAAATACATAGATATCGACTGTTATTTCAATTAACTCAAAGATTACCTAATGTAAAATCTTCGTAGATACATTCAAAATAGCTAGAATGAGAAGCCATTTCTGAACCACAAACCCTTGAGTTTGGAAGCTATAGGGCATCGCAGAATCTCTAAAATAATTAATATACTACCAATCAAACTAAGAATTACACGTCGAGATCTAGCATTAAACACACGAATAATACCAGAAAAAAATTAAATTAATGAAACCAAGTTGTATTCCAATAAACATTTTAGAATGTAAAACAAAACAAGTATATACATATTTCATTCAACACTATCAGTACCAAATTGTAGCTATTCCCGCCAGGGTTCGAATCTATTCACCTTGGGCATAACTAAAAATACAAAAATGACTAAGCCAGTTGTAAGCCAGATAAATTTAACAGCATGTTCATGGCCGGAAAGCCTCAGAAAACTCAAAATAGATTTGAAATTACAAAGGGTAACAAAAATATGGCAGTCATGGCAATGAGTAATGTCAAAAACTCTCCACGGAACTCTTGCATACCCGGGATTTTAATAAACCTGCCCCCAAATCGAACAAAGGGCCTCACAACAGGCAGGAGCGCAGCTTGTCCATTACACTCAGTCTGCAAAACGAGTGTCAATAAATAAATAAAGATTAAAAAATTAAAAAAATATGGTAAATAAATAAAAATATATCAAATAAGATTATAAATCAACATTTATTATATACCAATTATCAACATTTAATTGTATACTAATTTTATGGGTTAAATATCATGGTAATTTTTGTACAGTTTGACCAAATAATATTTATATAAAAGAATTTATAAATTAAAACTAAATAACTGTAACAATTAATATCAAGAAAAAGTCTAATATATACCACTATTTAGTATAAAAACCAAAAAACATTAACTAAAACTTAACCATTAACATCAACCAAAAGTCAGATATATACCTAAAGACTGCTTCATTAAATGCATGTATTTAGTCTAGGTTGAAATGTCATGGCCATTGCACCCCGAAATCGGCCATGGCTCCAAGGCTGATTTCTCCATGGACAGCTAGGAAGCCGGCTCCATGAATGTGTCCCCAAATTGTAAACCACCACCTCTATACTCATTTCATGAATTGCAGTGAAACAGACATTATCTCCTACTCCTGTACACCTATACCGTTGGGGATAAGCTACACATTTAAAATCGTCCCACAAAGTTGGAGGCATCCTTGCGATTTCCTTCCACGCCCATGACGTTCTGTCATTGGTTGTAGAAAGAGGATGACACTGCTTATTTGGTGATTCCAACTCACACACGACTACCACTTCATCCTCTATGGGTGCCACAACCAGTAACCTTGAGCCGCAGATGGCTAGCTGAAGCTCTAGCAGGC
This sequence comes from Pinus taeda, assembly GCA_000404065.3. Lineage (NCBI taxonomy): Eukaryota > Viridiplantae > Streptophyta > Pinopsida > Pinales > Pinaceae > Pinus > Pinus taeda. Next base: position 4,244 of record APFE031470486.1, on the reverse strand, counting down.
ATTTAAGCATGGGCTCCTGGATGGGGACAACCAGTGTTCGGGGTTCCAGTTCTTCGTCTAATGTGGGGATGGTGAAACCAAGAATTCTCCAAGGATTGGTGAGTATACAGTAGTATGAACCCTCGCAGCAAACAAAATCACTGAAACCATATAACATTGTGAGTTCCCGAGTTGGTCTAAAAATCTTCCATGTCTTTTCAAAAGAATCGTACATTTCCACTACAATTTCTCCGTTGAAACCAGAACCAACGGCCACTACTTTGTAGGCATCACCATCATTATTATTATTATCAGCTTCAGCAATGCATATGAAGTGGATCAAAGTTATGGCTAACATGAGCGGAAGTTGTATGGAGTTTCCCGTGTAAGGATTACAGACCCGGATCTCCATTTGTCTTTGTAGCAACACAAGACCTGCTGCAGATCCTCTGCATTTGAATTCATTGTTTCGTTCTTCATTGGAGAAAGAAAGGGAAAAACAGGTCTTCCAGGTTCGTGTGTAAAAGGAGAAGGCCATACAAGGATTACTGGTCAATATATCGCACAGCAGTAGCAATGGCTGCTTGTTGATAGTCGCATCTGGCCATGTGTGTGTTATGAAATAATTAGATGAGAGCAGATTGTTCCATTCGCTGCAAACTCTGCGATATCTGTACACATCTTCCGCTGGCAAGCGCCCCAAAATCTCCATTTGCAAATCCTCTCCCAATTCCTTCAACCAATCTGGCAATTCCTTCCACGACTCAGCGGCAACAACATCGCCTACCTCAGCGGCAACAACATCGCCTACCCACTTTCGTTTTCCAGTTTTGCGTCCTTCCATTTTCGTTCTTCAGTTTTCGGGCTCTCTACCTCCTCCGAATCAACCCAGCTCGAACCAATTGAAACGACGAATGAAAAATGATGATAATAGCAAATCTATATATAGAGCATATGCTTAGATCTTATTGCGTCGATGGTCAGTATGGGTGGAGTATGGGCGGATATTAGTTAAAAATGTAAATGTAAATGTAAATATAATTTATTTTTTCTCAATAAACTTAGCTAGAACTAATTAAAAAGTGCATAAGCTTGAAAAAAAATAGGATACCCCTGCCCCAAGGGGGTTGAGGGGTTGATGGGCCGAGGTAAGCCCCGAGCAAAAGAAAAATGAGAAATGATGATAATAAAAAATCTATTTATAGAGCATATGCTTTGATCTTATTGAGTATATAAACGTAATGTTTAACATTTAACATTTTTAATTTAATGTCAGTTTTATTTAAAAAATCAATCTACTTATTATTATGTATAAACACGATATAAATTTAAAATATAAAGAGGTTTACAAACACTCAAAATAAAGATATGGTAAATAAATAAATAAATGGTTAATAAACACAGCTTTTTTTTAATATTTACTCCATAAGTATGGTAAATAAATAATAATATAAATAATTTTTTGGAATATGTTAAATACATAAAACTTCTTTTTATATTTACTTCATAAACTTCTATATATTTACAAAAACTCAAAAAAGAGGTTTTATTTAGGTGAAGTTATGGGCCAAATACCATTAAAACCATGTGCCAAATACCATATTTATAAGAGGTATGGTACATAAATAAAAATATAAATAAACTAGAGATATGGTTAATAACACAACCTTTTTTAATATTTACTCCATAGGTATGGTAAATAAATATAAATATAAATAAAATTTCAGAATATGCTAAATACATAAAACTTCTTTTTATATTTACTCCATAAACTTCTATATATTTACAAAAACTCAAAAAGGCGGTTTTATTTAGGTAAAGCTATGGGCCAAATACCATGGGACAAATAATTACTAAAACCATGACCCAAATACCATATTTATAATAGGTAACGTAAATAAATAAAAATATAAATAAACTAGAGGTATAATAAATAAATAAAACTTATTTTTATATTTATTCCATAAGCCTCTATATATTTACGAAAACTCACAAAGAGGTTTTATTTAGGTGAACGCTATGGACCAAATACCATGGGACAAATAATTATTAGTACCAAGGGCCAAATACCATATTTATAAAAGAGATATGGTAAATAAATAAATATAAAAGAAGTATAAAAAATAATGGTAAATAAATAAAAATATATCAAATATGATTAGAAATCAACATCTAATTATATACCGAGCCTATGGGCCAAATAACATGGTAAATAAAAGATATATGGTAAATAAATAAAATTATAAATAAACAAGAGGTATGGTTAATAAATAAAAACTCTTTTTATATTTACTACATAAACTTTTTTATACTTACTAACACTCCAAAAAGAGGTTTTATATTCCAAAAAGAGGTTTTATTTAGGTGAATCCTATGGACCCAATACCATGGGCCAAATTATTATTAATACCATGCAAAAAAACATTATTAACCCTAATATTAATATAATATATTATTATTATTATTATTATTATTATTAAGTCTAATATTCATGTTAAATATTATAATATCACTCTGCAATGGCGCATTCTGATTTTTTTCTCTAACTCCTCTTAATGATTGCCTACCTCCCCGTGACAGCAGACTGTTGTTATACCCAGCACTGCAATGGCTTTCCCCCAGGGGGGCTTCAAAGCCTCCCCCCTCATTTGAAAGCGATCCTCAAGCGATGAAAATGACTAGGTCTTCAGGACTAGAACATGATGACATGGACAAATGGGACCCCTTGATGTAGGAAACCACAAAAGATTACATTGTGCAGTCTGACAGAAGCAATGAAGAACAAGAAGGAATGTCCTAGCAATAGGAAACGCCAAAGATTACCTCAACGACATGTAGACACATAGCAGCTGAAAGACCCAAAATAGAACTTCCCAGCCACAAAATCAATGGTCGGATCCAATACATGAAGGACCATGCGCTCATTGGAAAATTTATTGGATTCTGGCCGACGGAAAAAGCTTTGCAAGGATGGATCTCAGCCAAATGGAAACCCAAGGGACATGTTACCCTGCAACTAGGACCAAAAGGGTTTTTCATAGCGATTTTTATTTGCATCGAAGATCGGAACAGGGTCATGGATGAAGGTCCCTACTTCTTCAACTCTGCTGGTCTGTATTTAAGAGCATGGAGAGAGAGATTCAATCCTGACAAGGAGGATCTTAGTTGGACGCCAGTATGGATCAGGTTGTACTCGCTCCCATCGGAATACTAGGATGAAGAATCGCTCAGAGACATAGGCAAGGGGCTAGGAGAGTTCATCAAAATTGTTGAAGAAATGAAGATGAGTAGATATACCTCCTACGCTCGCATTTGTGTCTTCATGCACCTGGACAAAGCGCTTCTGGAATCGGTAAGTCTCTTCCATGATGACTATGAATGGATTCAACCCTTAGATTTTGAACATGTTCCCTTTCGCTGTCATAAGTGCCATGCCCTTGGGCATCTGTTTATGGATTTCCCTTTAAATGCTAAACCCCAAGCCTCTGAACCCTCAGGCAAGGCGGACCATGAGGGCTTCACTAAGGTTGTAAACCATAAAAGATCACATAAAAAACCTTCCTCTAGGAAAAAATCCCAGCACGATGCTGCTTCCATCCCCTCCACGAGCAACAGCTTCGAGGTCCTTGCAAAAACTTCGGAAGGCCCACCCCAGAACTCTACGCCAATCCCACAGCTAATCATCCCACCCCCTCCGCTCCCTCTTTCTGCCTCGTCTCCCAATCCCCTGCCTCCAAAAGTCTTCATTGGGACTCTTAAGATAACTCCAAAAAACCCTGATTGGAAATCCAATGAAATGGATGTTGATGGTCCCCCTAGCCAATGTATGCACTTAGCTCTAACCTCAGCGGAAAGCAGTCAAGCACAACACATGGATGAAGAACCGTAAAGCATAGATTTGGGCAATTTAGACATTTTTGAGCTGGAACAAGTACGTAGAAAGAAGGAATATGATAAGATCCAAGCGCATCAGCTCAGTACCTGGAAGTTATCATATCAGGGCCTATCAACAACAACAACTGAGAATACAGCCGGGAAGTCAATGGGATGGCTGCTTCCTTCCTAAAGATTCCAAAAAATGCGGAAGAAATATAGATCTCCAGCGAACTATTGCCATAGGGAAAATCTTGGTTGACTCAGGCAGATGTGCTAAATTGACAAAGTATTACAAGCCCAACACTATCAGTGAATCATGAAGCTCACTTCATGGAATCTAAGAGGGCTCAATAGCCCCGGGAAACTTAGAATGATAAAAAAAATGATAA
>APFE031470485.1:15022-31137 GCA_000404065.3 Pinus taeda | reverse complement strand
ACTTATCTTCATCTGAAATTTTAATATCAACAGATAATAATTGACTTACCACAATATTAAATGCGTTCAGATGCTCTGTCACCGAGTCTCCATCTTTCATCCTCAAGTTATACAACTTTTTTCATAGGAAGAGTTCATTCACCAGAGACTTAGATTGGTACAAAGTCCCTAACTTGTCCCACAAAGCCTTCACCATAGCTTCTCCTGATACATTTAGAAATACTGAATCTGAGACACACAATCGTATTGTGCTCTATGCCTTCCGATCCAATTTCTTCCATTCTTCATCAGACACTGCTGTTGGTTTAGTACCTAGATCTACTGTGATCCAATGATCTTTATCGACCAACAGATCCTCCATCTTGAGTTTCCACAACTCAAAACTCTGACCATTAAATTTCTCGATCAATATCTTTCCACTGCTCTTCATCTTCTTTCACCACCAGAATCGATCTCGCAGATCTCCCACTAAACATGGTCTACCACAGGCCCAAGCAAAACCCCTCAGCAACAAAGGCGTCCCCTTGAAGCCAAAACAACTCCGATACCAAATGTAATTTTTAACCCTATACAGAAATTACCTGCATATGAATTATAAAACACATAAAATAAACAATGCAAGAGCATAACACATAAAACATATACAAAGAGATTTTCCCTTGGATCCCAAAACCAGGACTACCAACTTGATTTTTCATTTGTTCCTTTCAATGTTACAATACATATTTATACATGCCGAAGAATCCAATACCATGGAATGAAATCATCGCGTCCAAAACCATGGACCAAAAACCATCACATCCAAAGCCAAGTGTGAAAATCATGCACAAAACCATAGGTAGGTCTACCCAACCTAATATAGGGTCCAAAAAAAAAAATTGCTCCAGACCCCATAGAGGGGGGTTACATGCACCCCTCAAACCCCGTGTGACCCCTTCACTATGCAATTGGTGCAACGAAGGGCGGGTTCTGCCCCCTTCTAACCCCCCGGTTAACTACGTGGGCTAGTCGTGGAAATAATATAACACAACCCAACATGGAAGACACTAAAAGAGTTATTCGAGAATAGTGGTGACCATAGAAAACTGGCCCTCAAAGAAAAACTTTGAAATGTCAAGATGTAGAAGAATGATATTATTCCGTAGTATCTCACCATATTTACACAATTTTGGGACGAGCTTGGAAAGGTGTGAATGTTGTAGAAGATGACCTGGTGAGCCTAGCTCTTCTAGGCCTTCCCAAAATATGGCATAACTATTAGGAATCTATGAATGGGAGGGAGAAATTACTGAATTAGGAACGCTTATGGTCTGATTTGGTACAAGAAGAGATTAAGTAGAATGGCAATGGAACCTCATGTGGTGAAGTAAAATTATAAGTACGGACACAAACAAATTCCTCTAGCCGGATAATGGGTCTAGCCACAATAAATACATTCTATGGAAGATTTCCTTAGGTTAGAACCAATTAAGAGGGCCTACCTCTTAGTATGCTTATCCTGTTTGATGATGTCATTGCTTGCTTGCTTCAACTATCTCTCGCTTCCTTCTTCAAACACATGAAACAAGTAAACAATAGCAAACAACAACCACGATAATAGACAAATTGTAATTCAACCTATTTAACAAGTCAAGAAACATTAAGCTATGAATATGTGAGATGACAAAACATGTAGGAAATCAATCGATAGTTGCATATATATTGATATCAAAGAGAGATTACAACCATTGTCTTGACATTGCGGTTCTCCTCTGACAAGACCAAGTTCCCACACACTTCCGCTAGAATTCCATGATGGCCTCAATCAACAATAGTTTTAAGGCTCTTCCCTTTGGGCTTCACTCCAAACCAAATCACACTTCTCCCTCACACAACTAGATAGCTACAACTATGAATAGATTGCTATTTACTCCAAACCAAAATAGCACTAGCACACCAACATTAACACTAGCTTGTGCTTGGGAAGAAGGGGGGTTTATATAGGATGAATGGATGGGAGATGGATCCACTTCTCATGTGAGAATGTCTTATCCCTTGAAGTAGTTCCATCATTATAGGGGAAAGGAGCCCAAACTATCATCCTCGACCCCATCCGGCCAAACCATTCACTAGACTTTTGTTACGAAGCTTCTAGAGCTGGAAGCTCTGGCTCTTAATTTAAAAAAAATTCCATAACAGGACCAACGCGACTGGAGCACAGATCAGTCGCTTTGGTTGGCACTAGGGATGGTGCCAATCTTTGCACATCGACGCGGGGGAGACAAAGGTCATTAGCATTGGTCTTGTAAACTGGGAAAGATAGAAGTTTCAGGGGAAATGGTGCAAAAGGGAATTGATTTGCTCATGAAGAGGGACACAATGGGAATTTCTTCATGAAGGAAAAACATGTGGGGTTCACTGTAGAGTTCCTCTAAGATTAAGGAATGGGGAGTATAGGGACAGGGACAACATTTTGTGTAACAGATGCCCCGTAAAGCGTGAAGGCTAAACTAGAGTGAGGGATGAAATGCTTTATAAATCAGTGCGGGGAACCATAGTCTGCCATCGGAAAACCTGCAAGCAAGTACAGATACATATACATAACTGAGAACTCTGTCAAATTATACATGAATCGTGGCATGGACACAACCATCCAGAGAATGAGCATGTAACTGGACTCAGGTATGGGCGCAACCATCTGTCAAAGAGGATCATAATGAAACCAAGGTATGGTCGCAACCATCCAATAATGAGAAGGATCACATATGATAACTCATGGTATGTTCGCAACCATCCATCTAAAAGAGACATGCATATCAACATAATCATGTCACATCACTTCACAACTTGGACTTTTATGATCTAAGTCCAGGGCCTTGCACTCCAACACGACCTGATCAAAGTACAAATTCTAACATGTGAATAGATGTGTTGACGTCGAACATGCTAGAAAGTCGCTTGATTACCAGTCAATGATGTAAAATATTAACAAGTGCGAGAGAAACCACCAATAATGACAATGGTCCTCAAGGTACTATCAACACATTCCACGGAATGTGAATAGAGGAACTGAAGTCAAACACCTGTGAAATCACTCGATCAAAAGCCAATGATGTGAACTTGTCATCGAGTGTGCAGAACTTGCCATTAGGGAATGCAAGCTCTGAGGTACTGAAAGGGAATCTCTCAGTCAACTTCCCGGATAATGAGTTGAAGTCGACAGGAAGCGACCGTGTCGAAGGAGGGCCATAATGTTTCCCACATCATCGACATGAGATGAAAGGATGCAAATTTATTTTGGATGATATAGAGAATTAGAGGTAAGTGTAACTGCAGAAGGGAAACTCTCGAACATATCGGCGACACAACTGGAAGTTTTGCAGCTTTTGGATCCATAGGACCAGTGGTAATGATAACGTGGCAAAGAAAAATGGAAGGAAAAAATGAATGGCCCAACCCAGGAAAGGTCAATGGTTCAAAGGAGGATATCCCAACCCGACATGAAGCAGAAAGTGTCATGTTCAAGAGTGAGTTGCCGACACAACTGATAGATTTCCAAATTTCCCCCCACGATTTCTGGCAGGTACCCCATTTATTTTTTAAATCGCAAGCTTGAGGGAGATAGCATATGCTTGCACTCTAAGTTCATCCTTCAGACGAATCCGACTTAGTAAGTTTAACGAGCCCTAGGAAGGAGAAGCTCATGTTCGTCATGATGATGAATCTGATGTCGTTTAATAGTTTAACGAGTCCAACAAAGGTGTAACTTGGTATCTTTTTCATGTTTGGAGAGTTTGAAAAAGACACGTAAAAGAAAATTCCACATGGTCCCTTTTCATACGTTCGTGTCTCTTGAGCCTGAAAAGGTAGAAAACAATACTTGAGAGAATCTCTTGATCATTTCAGTCAAGAAGTACCTTTTTCGTAAATAGTGCATCCCAGCTAGAAAAATGGGTAAACTTACACTTGGTGCACGATGTTTCACATTTGTTAATGAGTTCGAAACGACAAGGTCTCGGCTATCTTTTCACTTTAAAAGGGTTGGAAAAGAGCTTGAAAGCGGACCCCCCATTTTATTCTCTTTTACGAGTCAAAAGGGAAAAATACTTGGCGATCTTTTCATTTTTTATGAGTCAGAAAAGAGCTTAAAGATGACTTGTCCTGGAGGAACGAGTGATATAAAGGGTAGCAACTGGTTCCGGGAATGAAGGAACTGCTCAAAATATGTAATGGTCAAGGTGTTGGCTAATAAAACCACTCATCACTGTGGTTCCTCTGGAAAGGAAAAACGACCAAGTGAAAGCATATGATCGACCAAAGAGATGGTGGCGATGGAATAAAACAACCAAGGCTCATCTAGCAGAAATTAGCTAATTAAAACGACAATCACGAGATGTAAATCGGGTATGGGTTCATTTTTTCACAAGCTTGAACCACGGAGAACTATGCTTGGATTTGGTTTCATGTTTACATAAGCTTGAAACGAAAAACTATGCTTGCTATAAGTTTGCATGCCCCCAATATAATGACTCAAATCGAGGTACATGCCCCCCAAGCTTCATTTCATTCAAGTAGGTGGATGGAATGAAGGTTCGCTTTCGAGATCTTGGAAGGACTCGACTCGGATTTTATGAGATCTTAATCAAAGACTCGATTTGGAGAAGGGAGTTGTTTCATTTTTTTAATGACGTTGACACAGTAACTGAAATATCCTCATAAATCCTTGTTTCATTTTTTAAGGAGCTTGAGACAAAACGAGGAACCATGCTCCTACCCTTTGTTTCATGTTTTTAACGAGGTTGACACAAGACTGGAAACTATGCTCATGACCCTTTTTTTATGACCCATAAGAGAACATGGCTCCCAAGAGGTCTTCATTAGATGGAAGAACCACACTTTGGGAGGAATACATGTCATTTGGTACCAAAGGCAGATTAGGTTCCAATGCCCCCAGTACATAACGTACTATACCATCTGTGTGATCATTAGCAGATGTGGGGACAGAATGGGTAGCCACATAATTGACCTATGGCGGGGGAGGTATTGCTTGCGAACAAGAGCCGATAGGGGATGACAGTGAGGCACCTGGTGACCAACGAATGACAATTGATCAATGGTCACTATTCTCCCTTCACGTGAAAAAAAACCACATGGAAAAGCGAAGAAACAAGAGCTCCTATGACATAAACATAGTCACGTCCAAGGAGAATATTGAAATCTAAAGGACCTTGGACTACCATCACATCTATATAGACAACCTTCCTTTCCAAAGTAATAGGGAACTTCGGAAGGTCCCCCAAGGGTTGACTAGTTCCTCTGTTGAAAACCAAGAGATTTTGAGTGACTGACACAAGTTGTAGGGAGCCCAAAGCTTGCCAAGTATTAGAAGACATGATGCCAATAGACGCGCTTTCATCTAATATAGTGCCATGTACTACCATATTATAGGTTTGCACTATGATATGGAAAGGCACATAAGATGGGAGGCGAAAAGCAATCAAGTGACTCCAATTGAAAGAAACAATAGAACTACTTGGTGGGGGCACCATATGATTGCCCCCATGATGTACAGGGATAGGAGAAGGACTCTCTTGAACAACTGGGACGGGAGGGTCACCCTTCGATTCATGAGAATATGAGGAGATGAGCAGTATGATCACTACTCTCTTTGGAAACAGAGTGAACAACTGCAGGCGGAGCTAAGTCAACACTCTTTTTGACGAATGGTTGGTCCGGAACAGATAGAAGAGAGTCTTGCTCAGGAAGAGCACGACGGGCAAGAGATGAACCTAAGTTAATATCTTGACCAATTGGGATAGGGCCAGAAGAAAGTCTCCGATAACCAACAGGAAGTTGGGGTTGAGGAGTTGCAAGGTTTTCCAAAAAATTGGAAGCTTTATCCATAAGAGGACAAAGGTAAAGGAGATGCTCTCCTTCACGTAACCTATAGGGGAATATAATATTTCCCTTCTTCTTACCATCATTAGCTGAAGGTGTAGCATCGACATGATCTCCAGAGGGATATGGGGATAGTCGATTTAGGTCTTGAGACCACACCTCTAAGACTTTGGGAATATCAGGATAGTCTCGGAGGAGATGGTCACCCTCACACAACCTGCAATGGAATTTGAAATTTCGTGGAGGATCAGAAGGTTTGTCTACAGGAGGTGCAATTGGAGTAACAACCGCACAGTTGGCCTCTCTCTTATCCGTATTCTTCTTCTTCGTCTTCTTAGCCTTCCGATTACTGGATTTCAAGCTTTCACTAGGCGAAGTAGAAGGGGAAGATGAAGAAATAGGGGAAGAAGGTGAGAGGTCAACCTTAGGATCATGGTGATGTGATTCAAATGAAGGAGACATTTGGACAAGAGTCGGGATGCTCGGGACCACCGAGGTTGAAAACATCCAGATAGGTAAACCAATGGTTAACCCAGGAAGGGACAACATCACCATATAAGGAGCATCAACATTTCCAAAAGAAGGAAAAAGACTAGGATTCCCATCTGAGGGGAATGCTTGACTGGTAGACTCTGGGGATGTTGCCATCAGAATCGAATCTAAAGAATTACCAAGGAAGATACCTTTTACCAGGAATATTTCGTGGGAAGTTAATTTTAGAACAATGAAACAAAACTTTACCTTTTCATGTTTTAAGAGTCGAGAAAAGGATGAAAGATGACTCTAGTCGCTTTCGAAGTTAACGAGCTCGAAAGGACAAGTGCTCGATGATCTTTTAAATTTAACGAGTCAAAAAGACCAAAATGACTGCTCAGGGTACTCTAGGCATAAAGGATTACTAGGTAATCGTGAACTGCATAATACTTCTTGGCGAACCTAGAAGTATGGGAAGGAAATCTCCCCGAATCTTGTGTTCGGTGTATCACGCTTACAAGGCGGTAGACTTGGCTTCCTATGGATAAAGGATTGCAACCTAGTGGTGTCTCCCTTTATATACACAATGGTACGGGGAGTACAATTCCATACTAGCGTTGTCTAGTGTCGAAGAAAACGACAGTTGCTAGGTTTAAAGACGTCAGAACTCGTCTCTAGCCTAGACCACTAAATGTGAGCGTTAAGTTTCAATGCTTCCTTAGGCTAATTCAATAAATTTTAATGGTTGATCTTGAATTAGGTTTCAATTTCAAGGACCTACTGCTGTCATCTAACAAAACTCCTACATGCAGCTATATGAGAAAAGATATCTTTGTCTTCAATGAAAGTTAACACTAATTGTGAGATAGGGAACACAAAATCAATGCAACAAGCAAAGAATGAAATCTTTCTCTAATAAGTCTCCTAAATGCACTGAATCCTCTTATAACAAAAAAATAAGTTTCATTTCATTTCCAATGCTTATGATGATGCAATTCTAGCTTTTCAATGACGGTACTAATATTTTCTTTTAAGTAAACTAGAATGATGTTCTCCTTTTCATAAAATGCAAAATGAATCTTTCACATAAAGCACTTTAAATGAAAATTTTCACAATTCCGAAAAAAAAAGTATCAATCAAAACCAAAGCATGATGAATGAAACTAAAAACAACTTCTTCCCTGAATCGAACAAACCAAACACATAAATGCTTCAATTGAGAAACCAAGCAATGTAACCTATGCTTGGAAAGAGAAAAGAGACACTCAAAATAAGAGAACAAATGAGACTCTTTCACTCATTAAATTGAAAATGAAGCAAACAAAGCATCCTAGTCACTTCTGGGAGGAAGAAGAGAATCTGAGGGTCAAAACACACTTGCACTGGAATGGGAGAATTTTTTATTTTTATTTATTTATTTATTTTTAACTTAGAGACCGGAGTGACTTTTGGGCCAAAAGTAGCATTGATTGGCACGACCGACATGACTTTCAGGCTAAAACTAGTGCTGATAGGCCTGATCGACGCGAATGTTTGGCCAAAAATAGCACTGATCAAGGAATTCAAATAAAAAAAAAAAAAAAAACTTCACACAGGGCCAGACTTAACACATCAGAGGGTGGGCTAAACCAAGAAAGCACACAAATCAAGCTAAATGAAGCTCTCTAGTCAGGGAGAAGATGGTCTAAACAACTTACAGGGTCGAAATCATGAGAGAAAAACACACTGGCTAAGATTATGGATAAACCCTAATCTTCACTTACAGGCATCGACGCGATTGCCTAACTGAGAACAAGCACCAAAGGTTGGTCTGTGCGACTGTTTATCAGCATATTGCGTTGATCAACGCGACTGTCAACGAATTAAACACGTTGAGTGAGGGAGCCAAGAAAAAAATAAAATTTAAAGCTGGGACCAGATCTATTACTATGAAATTTAATCTCAGACTAGTAAGTAGAAGAAAAGAAACATAACCAAAGGGAAAAGGTGGAACTAGAAAAGTTCACACGAAATCATGAAATCTAAGACAAGCAAAAGGATTGGTTCCCCAGTATGGTCACCAATTTGTGGTGAAGTAAAATTATAAGTGCAGACACAAATAAATTCCTCTAGCCCGATAATGGGTCTAGCCACAACAGATACATTCTATGGAAGATTTCCTTAGTTTAGAACCAATTACAATGGCCTACCTCTTAGTACACTTATCCCGTTTGATGATGTCCTTGCTTGCTCGCTTCAACGATCTCTCGCTTTCTTCTTCAAGCACTTGCAACAAGTAAACATTAGCAAACAACAACCATGATAATAGACAAATTGTAATTCAACCTACTTAACAAGTCAAGAAACATTAAGCCATGAATATGTAAGATGACAAAACATGTAGAAAATCAATCGATAGTTGCATATATATTGATATCAAAGAGAGATTACAACCATTGTCTTGACGTTGCGGTTCTCTTCTGACAAGACTAGGTTCCCGCACACTTCTGCTAGCATTCCATGATGGCCTCAATCAACAATAGTTTTAAGGCTCTTCCCTTTGGGCTTCACTCCAAACCAAATCACACTTCTCCCTCACACAACTAGATAGCTACAACTATGAATAAATTGCTATTTACTCCAAACCAAAATAACACTAGCACACCAACATTAACACTAGCTTGTGCTTGGGAACAAGGGGGGTTTATATAGGATGAATGGATGGAAGATGGATCCTCTTCTCATGGGAGAAGGTCATATCCCTTGAAGTAGTTCCATCATTATAGGGGAAAGGAGCCCAAACTGACATCCTCGACCCCATCCAACCAAACCATTTACCAAACCTCCGTTACGAAGCTTATAGAGTTGGAAGCTTCGACTCTTCATTTAAAAAAATTTCCATAACAAGACCGATGCAACTGGAACGTAGCTCAGTCATTCCGGTTGGCGCTAGGGATAATGCTAATCTCTGCACATCGGCGTGAGGGAGACAAAGGTCATTAGCGCCAATCTTGTAAACTGGGAAAAATATAAGTTTTAGGGGAAATGGTACAAAAGGGAATTGATCTGCTCATGAAGAGGGACATAATAGGAGTTTCTTCATGAAGATAAAGCATGTGGGGTTCACTGTAGAGGTCCTCCAGGATCAAGGAACGGGGAGTACAGGGACAATGAAAAAATGCTGTGTAACACCTCATCAAAGGGAGAGGATGAAAGAAATTTTGCATTGATTGGAAAGGGAAAGAAGAGAAAAGGGAAGAAGTCTAAAACCAAACCAAAATCCATCCAAGGGGGTAAGAAGAAAGACCTGTCCAAAATAAAATGCTTCAATTATCATGAATTCAGGCACTATGCTACAAAGTGTCTCACACAAAAATTCTAGCAAGAAGAACTCAAGAGGAGCAACAGGTGAAGCATTGGCCTCACAGTTCGATCTAGACTTCTCCCTAATCACATGCACGACCAACATTGTGATGGGGAGTGTGTGGTACTTGGTCTTAGGTGCCTCGTTTCACATGACATGGTCTAGAGAGTTATTTAGTGACCTGAAGGAGAAAGATCTCCAGATGCATATTGAGCTTGGGGATGACGGAAGGTACAATGCCACTAGGATTGGTACAATCAAAATTCATTTTATGTAAATCGATCACATTTTAGGGGATGCCATCGTTCCCGATGGTTGAGGTGGCATTGCTTGAGTTAAATATACTTACTTGTCACATTCTCAATGGTGGATAAAAAATCATGGTTAATCATGGTAGTGCTATAAGTACTTTTAAAGTCATAAAGTAAAGTACTCATAATAAAGGTCATTTTACACTTTTTGAACAAAATATTATAATTGTCATTTCATTTTTTGTAAAAGAAACAATGCATATCCCTATATAATTTTCATATCTTTATGCATTTTTCAATAAATATTATATTTGTAGATTTTCATATATTTATTTTTAAATTATATATTCATTTCATTTCATTTAATATTACAATTTTCAAGTTAATTCTAAGTTAATGTCTATACATATATAGATAAATACCTCCTCATAAATACAAATTAAATCTATTTCAATACTTTTTTCTTTAATTTTAAATACAACTCAATTCATTTCATTATGATTCTATTAATATCATATATTATTATATATAATATTATGAAAAATAATCTAAGCATAATAGAATATATATTATATTCCTCTTTATACTATATATTATTTCTTCTTAGGTTATAAATCAAATCAATTCAATGCGTAGTATAAAATTAATACATGCAATAATATATTACATTTATTATATTACATTATTTGATTTTTATCTAGTGTCTTAATTACGCGTTATTATAAAATTTAATTGTATAATTTAAAAAATATACATTTTAATTAATAGTATATTATACAATTAAGAATTTAAGAATTTATAATTTATTTTAAGTACAAAGGATAAATCATTAGTTGTTCAATGATAATGATTTTTTCTCGAAAAACTCATTTTTATTTATAGTCACATCAATACAATTTTTTTATTAATTTTATTTTGGTATGATTTTTCTTGTGGATTTAACCATGGTTACATGGATTGTGGTGCAAAAAGTGAATTGTAAATTCAAAAATATTATTTTATTGGTTTAGCTATTATTTTATTATTTTCTTAAGAGGCCCATTTTAGACCCCGAAATTGCCCTACTGAAATACTTTGTTATTTTTATTGATGATTTCTCAAGAAAGTGTTGGATCTTCTTCATGTGGAGGAAGGCTGAGAGATTCTCAAAGTTTGTAGAATTCAAGGCATTAGTTGAGAAAGATACCGACAAAAAGGTGAAGGCTCTTAGGAGCGAAAATTGAGGTGAGTATGTTTCGAATGATTTCAAGGATTTATGTGTGAAAGAAGGCATTTGAAGAGAGATGACAACACCCCACAATCCGCAGCAGAATGGGTAATTGAGAGAAAGAACTGAAGCATTGTTGGAGCTGCTAGAGCTATCCTACATGACCAAGGCTTACCACTGCATTTGTGGGCAGAGGCATGTAACACAACAGTCTACTTCCAGAACCGAAGTCCTCATCGGATTCTTGGTATAACTAGACTGGAGCAGGATTTCTCGGGGAGAAAGACGGATGTGTCTCACTTCAAAATTTTTGGATCCTTTAGATACTGCCATGTCTCCAAATATTTGAGGAAGAAACTTGAGCCAAAAACCAAGTTGGGAGTTTTTGTGGGTTACACCAAAACTCCACACAATTACCGTGAGTAATTAACTTCCCTCAAAATGACAGTTATGTGAAGAGATATAAAGTTTGATGAGGAGATAGTGATGTAGTTTTCTCTTGAGAGGGAGCTTCAGATCCCACTAGAAGAGGAGCTTTTATCTCCAAAGCAGGAGCCTCAGGAAGTTTTGTAGTTTCCATAAATGGATAAACAAAGAGGAGGCAGAGTGGAGACATCCATTCAAGTATAAACATCCAGAGAAGGTAGGAAAAGAACCAAGGAAGCTGATATATTAGTGCAGGTTGTGAGGGAGAATGTGGGAGCTCCTTCAAATTTGCGCAGGAAAAGGAGGTCACATGAGAGGTACATTGGCTACATGGATCTAATGGCTGAGCTTGTAGATACTGAGCGATCCACTTTTGAGGAATAAGTTGAGCAACCAGTTTGGGTTGATGCAATGGTGGAAGAATATGAATCCATCATGAAGAACAATGTTTGGGAAGTGGTCCCAAGACTAGTAGCTAAATCAATTGTGGGTTTGAGATGGATCTTCAAGGTTAAGCATGCAACAAACATAAGAATAGATAAGTATAAGACCAAATTTGTGGCCAAAGGATTCTTTGAAGTTGAGGGAGTTGAATATGAGGAAAACTTTGCTCCCATAACAAGATATTCATCCATTAGATCAATTCTTGCACTGACTGCACACATAGGGTGGAAGATCCACCATATGGATGTAAAAACTATATTTCTCAATAGTTTTACTGAGGAGGAAGTGCACATAGAGCAACCATAAGGTTTTGAGACATTTGATCGAGAGTCTCATGTGTGCAGACTTAGGCGTTCTTTGTACAGTCTCAAACATGCACCCTGAGCTTGGTACACTCAAATTGACAGTTATCTCACTGGTTTTGGCTTCACCAAAAGTGAAGCAGATGCAAAAATCTATCATGTTTTGGTAGAAGGTAAAATTCTTATCATATTTTTATATGTTGATGATTTAATATTGACAAGTGATGAGCGATTGATGAACTCTTGCAAGGAGGACCTTGCAGGGGAATTTGAGATGATGGAAATGGGTCTCATGCACTACTTCCTTGAGCTGGAAGTATGGCAAGGTCATGGGGAATTGTTTATGTCTCAACGCAAGTATTCCACCGAGATGCTGTAGAGATTTCACATGGAGAGTTGTAAGGCCATGGAGACACCTCTAGTGACCAACTAGGGGAAGGATGATGCCGCTTCAGGCGAAAAGGTTGATTCTACATTTTACTAGTAGCTAGTGGGTACACTGATGTATATTGTGAACGCACGACCATATATGTGTTATGCAGTGAACCAAATAAGATAAGCTATTGTTAGGTTGACAAAATTGTATTAGAAGTCAAATAAGGATGTTTTACAGTACCTCAAAGGCACTACCCAGTGTGGATTATGGTAGAGACGAATAAAGGGAGTGATGTTGTGTGGCTTCATAGATGTAGATCGGGCAGAGAGTCCATCTGATCGAAAGAGTACATCAAGTGGAATTTTCAGCATTGGGTCTGAAACGGTTTCCTATTACAGTAGGAAGTAGAGGTTTGTGGCCCTCAACTCAATAGATCTAAATAATGGCTACAAGTCAAAAAACATGTGAGGTGATATAGATGAGAAAGATACTTGTGGGACTATTTGGTCACGAGATGGATCCAACTGTGATTTATTGTGATAATCAGAGTTGCATTAAGCTCTTTGAGAATCTGGTATTTCATGATCGATCCAAGCATATATATATCTAGTATCATCATTTATGGGATTGTGCGCAGAGGAGGATAATGTTGCTACAATACATTTCGACAAAGGAACAAGATGCTAAAATCTTGACAAAGGACTTGTCAAGATGGAAGTTTGAATTCCATAGGTGTAGGATAGGGGTGGTTGAAAATATATTTCTTGTTAAAAGGGAGTGTTGAGAAGTGTAGTAAGAAAGGCCCAATTTGACTTTGCCTTTGTCAAATTGAGAAAATTCGAATTTCCACATCAGCAAACAACTTGGAGGCAGTTAACTAACGTGACATGGCTCTTGTCACTCAGTTAGCTCAATAAATTTGATTTAGAGGGCTTGGAGTTTAGTTAAGCATGTGTGATTTCTAAATTTTAGTAATCCAATTTAGTTATTTCTAGTTGTATTTAGTTAAACTAGTTCCAACTGTTGATAGAACTAGTGGAAGGTCAGTTGTGCAATGGGACAATAGTCTAACTCAATGATCATCTAGTTAACTGATCAATCAACTAAAAATAGTTAGTTCATGCAAGAAATTTATGTTCCTCAACTATGGTGGAGATTCCAACGTAGTGTAATAAATAGTTGTAGACTAGTTTGACTGTACAGGTGTTGCATGTAACAACCTCCTCCTACATATACATAAGAAACCATGCCAACCAAGGTAAACATGAGACGAGAGGCTACTATGATCAGATTCGACTTCCTATGCGACCTTAAGGAAGTGGAATCGATGAAACATCACACACAATCATCCAACATCAGCGATAGAACTATCAGGAGACATGTCAACCACTCAGACAACCTGTCCCTGGGTCCCACTACTGTTCTGGATCTCTTCGGCCATAGTCGCGCTCATGCTATGGGATGGGAGAAACCAACAACCTAAATTCACTCTCACGAGCTTGTTTGGCAGTGATTAGAGACCAAAATTGCCATTTATGTGCTAGGGACCCTGCGATTTAAGCCATTTTTTCAAAACCCATAACCCAGGCCATTGCCCAAAATGGAGTGATAACCTAAAATCAGTAAAAGTACAGGGAAACAATGATGCAAAATCAATAAGCTGAAAAGACCATAACCAGACCCCTACTAGCCATGACATGCATTTCGTCAAACATATCATCAACATGTAACCTACAGGTGTAAACAACATAATTAAGTGTAGGGATCTCATACTTACCTGAGAATCACTATAAACCATTGTTCCCTCATGTCATTTGCTGCATTATCATCGATTAGGTCATAGACACATTATCCATTCATATACAAGTAAAAACATGCTGAGATCCATACATAGCTGTTGTCATAAAATATACATATAGCGGGCATAATAGGAACAAAAATACCATAAGCATATCAACCATCAAAATCCACATATACATAAATAAATTTACACATGAAAATCAAGGGAATGAATTTCTCATTAATGAATGCAATAAACCAACCAGAGATGGGACTACCACGTTCCACCCAACCATAGAATGGCTGAGCCAAATATCTCTTCAACCATTCACCCTTGTGCCATATTCCAAGCATGAATGTTGGACTCAAACCAAAAGAACCAACCAGGGCATACCGAGGCTAAACCACCTCACCTTCATCAATAGAAACTAGGATTTATCGTAATCCACCCTGGATCACTAGGCCAACACAATGAACACATCATAATAGGCTTTACTGTGAACTCCACCCTATCACTAGGAAAAACAAGCATGGATTCCACCAGATTTCTCCACCTACGCCGTGAGGAATTTTCTTGTCTCCTAGTCTCTTGGGCTTTACCGCAATCCAAGCTCAGATCACTAGGCCCTAAAACGAGACCCACTCTCTAGGTTTTACCGCATATCCCATACATGGGACTATTAGGCCCAATGAAGAGAAAACCACCTCTTGGCTTTACCATATATCCTCCCATTCATGGCAAGGATTCCTAGGCCCACTGAGGCAACACAATCCTGGCTTTACTGCAACCCACAGTCTGGGTTAGGGGTCACTAGGCCAGTGGATTTATTGTGATCGATAGTCTAGTTCAGGGACCACTAGGCCTTGTTCTCTATCATTCAGAGATCCACCCCACTGAGCTTCAAATCCATCTGGAAATCCAGCTCAACCAAAACATGAGAACCCCATCACACCATGGCTATCCGGAAATGGCAAGGCTAGGCTAAAAACACTGTTACACCTGGAAAAACCCATGCCATGATAGAAAAGAACCACATGCAATGCCATGCATGCCAAATCTAGCCAGGAAAATTCACATGCAAGTCAATACCTGCAATGAAGCTTGTTGTAGCTTCTTTATCTTGCCTTTCCCTTCTTGATCTTTGCTTCCTCTTGCCTTCTTTGCCTTTCTTTCTCCAATGCCAAAATGCTCCAAGAGAACTCTAGGTGTCCAAGAGTAGGAGAGAGAGAGAGAGAGAAAAAAATGAGAGAGCTCCAAAAATCAACTAACAAAAGGCTAGCAATTGTTGAATTGAGGCTTCTGTGATCCATAACAAATATATAAGATTTTTTGGCGTAAATCACATTTAGAAAAACTTTTGCCGACGCGTTTCGAACCAACCAGTGTGGTTCATTGTCAGGACAAGTTGAAGAAACATATCCAGCTTAGCATGCTAAATAGTCTGAGCAGAGCCTCCAACGACTAACTTAACCAACGACTAGTTTGACTTTAGAACTGGGGTCAAAATTATTTTAATAATTTAATTAGTTATATTCATGACCATTCCCTTAAAAATATATATAAAATAATTTTAATCGGTGTTTGTTTTTAAAAATACTATTTAAATGGAAAATTAGTTACATAAAGGACTTTATG
>APFE031470485.1:0-14802 GCA_000404065.3 Pinus taeda | reverse complement strand
AAATTGATCCACATTGACCTCTATTTATATTTATATTTTTATTTAATTTCTAAGGTAAAGGTAGAAATACAAGGTAATTAAGTATTTAATATATAAGTATTAGTATACGTAAATATATTAAATGCTTAATTACTATTTAATACTTAATTACTATTTACTATATATTGAATACTTAATTACTTTATAAAATTAAAATATTAATAAGTCAAAAGTATTAGTTATTCAATATATTTTACCTAGGTTACTACATTGTTCAATCCAACTCATTTATAATTTATTTAACCCTATATGTAAAAAGGGGTTTATTTATAATTTTTTTTTTTTTTGTAAACTGGGGTAATTTATTATCTACAGGAAAATATAAGTACAAAACTGAGGATCCTCAATCTGCCCCGGAGGGAAACCAGATCTGTTGGATCCTAAACCGACAAACATCATTCATGATCTCATCTGTTTGCTTCTCAGTCTGATAAGAGCTACTGAACATAACAAAGTAAACACCATACAAAGAAAGCACACATAACAAACACTAACCCTTCTGCCGCAGGGGTGGCCAGCAGGGGACATCGCCTCAAACTTATCGACAACCAAAAGAGCGAACAAAAAGAAACACCTTTAAACTACTGCCTCAAGGGCGCCCCAGCAGAAACGCAAAAGCGCAGGGCACCGACAAGCACCGGTAAAAGGGGTAAACCTGGCAAAAACGCTGCTAAGAAGGCCATCAGTCAATATTGATACTAACGCGTTCCTTCCTCTGTTCCGTCAGCATGGCCTTGATTTCTTTGAGAAGCTCATTCTGTTGCTTTACCAGCATCTCCGCATTTGCCGCCTCTTTCTTCGCCGCCGCCGTGTCCTGAGCCATTTCCACCATTTCGGCTGCAACTTGTTCCATGGCCTTTGCCAGAAGGTGCTTCAAAACCCAGTAGGTGTGGAGAGCCCGGTGATACAGGGAAAGCCTCCCCCGAGTGTGCCCCGGATCAGGTAATTGAAGGGACCACTCATACATTTCAGGGTCGGAAGGCTCCTCCAGCACCTTCTCCTCCATAGCATCCATAATGTTCCTAATGTGAGCATTTGAATCCAGATTGAATGCCTGTTCTGCCTCATTCACTGTCTGGCTAAGAGATCTGTTTCTACGCTTGTGCCTTTTCTGATTGCGGTTGCTCTCGACTTTGCTAGTGGTCTGGCGGGGGCGACCGCGCCTTTTTTTCGTCGGTTGGTTTCCTTCATCCCCTTCCTTAACGCGTTGCTTACTTCTACTGCTCTGCCCTGTTTCAACCTTCTTGCCACTGGGTACTTTGACATGCCTGCCCTCCTTATCCTCCGTGTTTTCAATTTTAATTTTGGTTCTGGCTCCATCACCCTGCCTTCCTTCCGCTGCCACCTTACCCTCTTGGGCTTCTTTAGCTTGAGACTTCCTCATATCCACTCTCTGGAGACGATGAGTAGGGCCTCTTCTCCAGAGCTTCGCTTCCCTCGTCACTTTCCTCAGGTTGCTTTTGCTGGGCCTGCTACCTCCTTTCTTCCTTATACCTTCTCTTTCTCCTTTGCTCAAATGATGCGTGGGCTTTCGATTGCACTTGTCACTTATACCCACAATGCTTTCCTTGGGTTTGTGAATCATTTTTTGGTTCGGTCCGCTCACCTAACTTGCTACACTTTCATTTATGATTACTGACGGGGTGTACAGTACGCCGCCTTTCTGTCCTTTCCGAATGACCTCCTGATGATGTTTTGCCCTCCCTCGCCCTCTTCGCTCAGGAGAGTAATTATCCCTGGTTCGCTTCATCATTATCTTTTCTAATGAGCTGATTTAGCTCGTCCCATCTTGCCAGCTCTTCCTGATTGGTCCAACTGTCATCAATAGGTGCCCTGCGTTCGTTGCTTCCCCAGTTTGCTAAGCAGTCTGCTGGTTTATTTCCCTCTCGTCTGACGTGCGACGTGAGAGTGACATCAATACCAGTTAGCATATCTCCTATTTCTCGGACTGTACTAGCACTACGCCAACTTTTTACCACTTTCTCCCAACTCTTCCCCTGGATTAATTGTCTGATTGCATTAATTACCATGGTGGAGTCACCTTCAATTTCCAACTTTTTGTATCCGTTTCTTCTGGCAATTTTGAGGCCTTGGTGAACTGCCATGAACTCAGCCTCATTATTGGACATTGTTCCGCCATGCTTTGCATAGATCCATTGAGTCGCTCCTTCTGTATTTCTGAAAATTCCTCCAAAACCCGCTGGGCCTGGATTTCCTTTTGCTGCACCATCACAGTTTAGTTTGATAAAACCTTCCGGTGGTTTTCTGAACACCACACGACTTTGATTTGCTAATTGATAATTTTGTTTGGCGCCTTGTTGGTATATCATCCCCTGATCTACGTTAATCTTCTTAAGGATTTCTGTCTCGGCGTCTGTGGTTTTCCAGTCTTCATCTGCCCAATTCTCCACTAGGATGGTTTCCTTGATTTGCTTTAATGTTCTCTTCCATATTTCCTCCTGGCCAGAGGCCTTTCCTTTGAAAATGCGACTATTGCACTCTTTCCACAAATTCCAGATATTGAAGCCTGCAGCTATACTCCAGGCTCTTCTGACTATTCTGCTGTGGAATTTTCCTTCCCCCCACTCGCTAAGAGTTTGGAAAATATCCGGCTGGTTTCTGACAATTGTAGCAAAAAGGGTTTCCGTTTGCTTCCACTGAAATTGAGCCACACTACACCCGTTAAGAAGGTGTTCCTGGTTTTCTTCTTCCAAATTACAGAGGCAGCATCGCGCTGGGCCTGAAAAGCCTCTTTTTTGGATTCTGTCCCATGTTAGGATTATTTTCCTGCCAACCAGCCATGCAAACATCTTGATCTTCGGCCACCACTTTGTTTTCCAGATTTTTTGCCAGTTTTGTTCTTCTTCTCCTAGGTCACTTTGGATTTTTAGATCATAGGCTTCCTGGATTGTGAATATCCCCTTTGTTTCTCTACCCCAGCGAAGGATGTCTCTACCATCCCGCTTTTTTATTTTTCTTGAATCCATTTCCTTCTTGTACAGAGATTTTTGTTCTTCTGATGCATTCCTGTGCCATTCTCCCAGGGGTTTCCAATCCCTCCATTCCTCATTCTCCGTTGTAGCGTTCCAATAATCTTTAACCTTCTGTAGGCCTCTCTCGTCACCTGCTCTGTGAATTTCCTGAATGCCTGGTATATTCCTCATTTTACCTCTTTGCTGCCAATCTTCATCCCAAAACCTAGCTACCTGGCCTCCTCGAATTTCCCAGAAAATATGCTTGTCAACTAAGTCTCTGCCTTGGAGGGATAGGTTCCAGATATCCGATCCCCGAGGAGTATTTTGATCCCTAAGAATTTCTTCTGGAGATATAGGCATGTTATATTTGACAGTCCATATTTCTTTCCATAAGTCCGGGCCTCCTTGCATCCACCTCCATCTTAATTTAACGGCCATGACTTGGTTTAAGGTCCAGGGATCTCTGAGCCCTAAGCCTCCTTTTCCTTTAGGCTTGGTTATACTCTTCCACGAGCAGAGGGCCCATTTCTTCTGTTGCTTTGGGCCTCCCCATAGAAATTTTCTGTAAATTTCAACAAGTTTATTACATATTCCTTTAGGGGTAGCCATTACTGATAAAGGATATATCGGAATTGCTTGAATGGTGGCTTTGAGAAGGACCACCTTGGATGCAATGTTCAGAGCCCGGAAGGTCCAATTGTTCAGCCTTTTTATGATCTTTTCAATGATGTGATTCCAATTACTTAATTTAAGAGATGATGTATCCAGCATAATACCTAGATATTTGGTAGGGAGATCCCCTAACTTATAACCCAAGACCCTGGTTAGATGATTCTTAACCGGTTCTGCTATGTTGAAGAAAAAAGTTCTGGATTTGTCATTATTCACCTCCATCCCGGAGCCTTCCATAAAGATCTCTAAGATTTTCTTGATCCTTTTGACTTCTTGCAAGGTGGCTTTGCAGTATATCATTATGTCATCAACAAATTGTTGATGAGTAACAGTGGTTCTATGTCCCCATAATTTAAGGCCTTGAATCTTCCCATCTCGTGCTTCTTTTTTGAAATATCTCCCTAACCCTTCAGCTGCAATTATAAAGAGAAAGGGAGACAAAGGATCCCCTTGCCTGAGTCCTCTTGAGGCATTGAAGGTTGTTGTTGGCGCTCCATTCAGCAAGATTGAAAAGTTTGGGTTAGAGATCATACTGATGACCCAGCTAACCCATCTGTCACAGAAGCCAAAAGCTTTGAGAATGCTTTCTAGGAACTTCCAACTTAGTTTGTCATAGGCTTTTGATAGGTCAAGTTTAATTATCATGCCCTTCTCTTTTTTAGTTTTCAGAGTGTGAAGGACTTCCTGGGCTACCACTAGCCCATCGAGGATCTGTCTTCCTTCAACAAAACCTGTTTGTTCGGGGGAAATTATACTTGGTAGGATCAGTTTTAATCTTTGTGCCACAATTGAAGCAACAATCTTATATATGACATTACACAGAGCGATCGGACGGAAGCCATCTGCGTGATCAGCCTGATTAGTTTTAGGAATCAGAGTTAAGAGGGTTGAGTTTATCCCTGGCCAAGTTCTTTGGTTTATTCTGGCCTCTTCAACAACTTCTACAACATCTGAAGCGAGGAAATTCCACCCTGCTTGGAAGAATTCAACAGTGAAAGCATCTGGGCCAGGGGCTTTGTTTCTTTTCATGTTTCTAACTATGTCCTCCACTTCTTCCCTGGTGATTTTTCTCATAAGAGCCAAGTTCTGGTCTCTTGTTATTAAATTTGGAATTTCTCTACCTATCTTGGCTATGGCTTCTGATCTGTCAGTATGTGGCTCTTTCAGTATGGCTTTGAAATGATTTACCAGGACTGTTTCAATTTCTTCATGTTGAACGACCCGTTGTCCTTCTTGGTTTTTTATAGAGAAAATTCTGTTTCTTTGTCTGTGTTGAACCATTGCTTTATGGAAAAATTTAGTATTCCTCTCACCTTCTCTGAGCCATTGGACCCTAGATTTTTGTCGCCATAAAATTTCTTCTTGTTCCCTTCTTTCTTCTAACTGGGTTAGCACTCTACCTTCTTCTTTAGCTCTCTCCTCCTCTATTCCTTCCATGATATCCATCTGCTGGAGTTCTTCCATTCTCTGTTCTAATCTCTTTTTATCTTCCATAATATTCCCAAATTCCTCTTTATTCCATTTCTTTATCTTATTCTTCATTTCCTTCAGCTTGAGTTGGAAAGTATGCATCTTATTTTTTCCCCTTTGCTCGCTCGTTCGCCACCATTCTTCAAGCTTTTCCATTAGTCTTTCATTTCTCAACCAGAAGGCTTCGAACCTGAAGGGCTTGTTGGGGGGTCTTTGCTTTAAGTCTATCTCTAATTTGACTGGCCAATGGTCCGATCCTGCTACCGGGAGAATGGTAGCCTCTATAAAAACATCCTTTAGCATTATTTGTTCTGAGATTAAAAATCTGTCCAGACGAGAGGCAATTTGGTTCCCACCTCCTCTCCGATTGTTCCAAGTGTGGTTGCCATTGATGGTTTGAATGTCAATCAGGTGATGGTCCCTTATGAGGTCTCCAAACTGTTCCATAACCTTATCTGGTCTTCTGTTTCCTCCTCTTTTTTCATCGAGTCCTTTGATCAGATTAAAATCTCCACCTACAATCCATTGTTTTCCCGGGATGAGGCAACGCAAGGTTTTTAGGTTTTGCAAGAAGTTCTCCTTTTCGTTTTGTATATGAGGACCATACACCCCTGTTATAATAACCTCTTCCTTAGTTCCTACTATACTTGCTGTGCCAGATAATATTCTTGGGAAACTCATCCAGTTACTGAAGTGTATTTCCTCTGGGTTCCAGATAAAAACTAATCCACTAGCGCTTCCAATAGCATCTAGTCCCATCATTTCGTAGCTGCTCCTGCTTTTGTTCAAAATTTCTCTCATTTTTTCTGTACTTATTTTTGTTTCCTGAACTATCATTACACTAGGTTTCTCTTTTTTCAGTCGTTCATTCAAATACCGTTGTTTGCCTATGCTATTGAGGCCTCGTATATTCCAGGTTGTAATAATCATCGTAACAATTTTGGGGGTGATTGAAAGACCTCAGACAGAGGAATCACTCTTCCAGAGTTAACGAGCATTTCGCCTACTTCTTGAATCATTTCCCCCAAGGTTTTTCTACCTCTTTTTTTTCCTCCTTTGCCAGTGCTGCCCGCTCCTATGCACTGCGTTTCCGGATTCTCCGGTTCTTGATTTTCCTTCTCTTCCGTTAGTCTTTTCTTTGCTTTATAACTGTGAAATGCTTCTTTGTATTTTTGTTTTTGTTCTTCTGGGATGAATCTTTCATCGAGCTTTTTCCATTCCTGAAGAAGTCTCGCCATGACTTGTTCTTCCTCTTCTCCTTTTGTCTTTTTTGGATCTATCTCCATGTTTCCTTGGTCCTCTTGGGCTGCATTTGTGGTCACATCCCTTTGGTCATTATTCCTGTTCTCTGTCTCTTTGTTCGGTTTTTCCGTTATGATTTCCATTCCTTCCATTTCTTCTTCTTCGCTCACCTCTGCCTCCAGCTCTTCCTCCTGTAAGGCTTTGAACATGTTCTGAGATTCTGTTTCCTGGGTTTCATTCGAGTTCCTCTTTTGCATCTTTTTATTTCCTTTACCTCTTATTCTTTGAACTTCTCTGAAGTTCGTTCTTTCTTCCTCTGTTCTCTTTGTAGTATTGTTTTTGTTACTTTCTGCTTCCTCTTTCTTCTCAGCTATCGTAATGGGGCATTCTTTAAACAGATGACCATACTCATGGCATCTACGGCAGCGGAATGGTATATGCTCATAGTCTATTGGTTGATGCCATAGTTCATCGTGATATTCCAGTTCAATCGTGTCTGGGAGAGGCTCTGTTATATTCATGTAAGCACAGATTCTAGCATAGGAGTTGAACTTCCCTCTCTTTGTTGTTTCAGCCACTTTCACAAAGGAACCTATAGTGTTTCCTATGCCTTTCAGGATGTCTGGTTCCCAGAATTCAGATGGCAGACCAAAAAGTCGGATCCAGATCGGAGCCGCTAACATTATTTCCTTATCTGGGTTATAACAGTCTACCCATTCTCTCATGAACAAGCCAGCGTTGTTCATGAAATATGGTCCTTCCTCGAAGACTCTTCTCCTATCTTCTAGGTTGGAGAATATTACAGTGAAGAACCCCTTTGCTCCCAACTTGACATCTACATGACCTTTTGGTTTCCACCTCTGATAGATCCATCTCATGAGGTCCTTTTCAGCAGGCCAATATCCTATAAACTTACAAATCAATGCACTATCACGCATATGACTTCTGTAATTTTCTAGTTTATTAGGAGGTATTACAAACCTGGGTCTGCTCGAGGTCCTGGGAAGGCATTTGCTTTGGAATCCTGATCTCCTTTGTATTCCTGCTTCTGAAGTTTCACCTTCAGTAGATTGGCCTTCTGCACTCTGTTTCTCCTTCCTGTTTTCCCCCGTTACCGCTGCTTTGAAGGAGGGGATCTCTCCCCCCCCGTTCTCTGACTCCATCCTGACCCCACCCAGCGCCCTTCCTTGCGAAGCAAACGACAAACCCGCTGACAAGCAGGCGAAGTTGCAGGTAGCAGCAAACCCTAGTTAGCTGCACGTGATCGCTTCTCCCGCTTCCGCCTTCCAGACTTTTTGTTCGCTCCCGGTCCGTTTATTATATTAATTTAATTTTAATGTTATTTATTTATTTATTTAATTAATTAATTTATTATTATTATTATTATTTTTTAAACAAGGAGGACAAGAACAGGACAATCGCAGAAAAAACAACTAAAAGGAGAACCCTAGGAGGAATGAAAAGGAAGCTTTACGGAGAAGGAATCGGAGAAAGGGGGAAACCTGACAAGACTAAGAAGAAAGGGTAGGGATCCAGCAATGAATGATCTTCTAGCCATCATCCCTATTGAGATTGTTAGGCCTTTTCTCAATTTCAATTGCTTCCCTGAATTTACGGTGATGAAAATGAGCAACCTTGGTAATAACCTTGGCCTCCTCAATACACACGTGATGCTTGGTCTTTTCTGCATGCTCTGCTAATGCTGAAGACTTGGTTCTCCCATGTCTTAGGTCAGCTGCATGTTCATTTATCCTTTGATGGATGGAGCGACCAGTCTCCCCTATATAGGGGGTCCCATAAGAACAGGGGATCAAATAGACACCCTTCATGTCCTTAGGGTCAATGAGATCTTTCACCGATCGGAGGGATTTTCGAATAGTGTTGAGGGGCCTAAAGGTTATCAACTGATCCTTAGAAACCTTTTTAAGAATGAGGCCTCTATTTTCTTTATTTTCCATTATTTTCCTTCAATTTCCTCTTCACATGCAACCTATGATATTTCACCTTCCTTTTCTCCTAATTTCCATTATTTTCATAAATAAATGTGCCAAAAATTCCATTTTTCCTTTCCAAAGCCTTAGTCATTTCCTTTTCCATAAACAATCAAACGGAAACCCTGCACTAGGATGTCTTGCCCAACATTTATCTTGGAATAAGTGCCCCATCAACCGTGGTTATTGTTTTTTAACTTTTATTACATGGAATTTTCACGAGGGCTATTATAGAACCCTCCCCCTTTGGGGGCACCGTCCTCGGTGTTCAATCACACATATACCTCAGCAACCCGCTAAAAGAAGAGATACTGCTAATGGAGCTTTATATCACAACTAGTTGTAGTATTTACAATGAAATACCCGCTCAAAAGCAAAACATCATGATAACATGACAACATACCGCATAAAGGAGCTTTATAACACAACTTATTAGGATATTTACAATGATCATCCTGCTGAGTGCTAACCCACATGCCATCATAACATCATGATAACATAATCACATGATAGCATAGTAACATGATAACATAATCATAATGACATGACACCCATATCGCTTAGTTGAGCTTTATAACATAGCTCATGGCGGTATTTACATCCATATACTTATGTACATATAGAAATATCATCGAAATATATACCAAAAACATATACCAAAACACCATATCAAATAATATACCAAAACACCATATCAAACAATATACCAAAACACCATATTAAATCATATACCAAAACACCATATCAAAGCATGTACCAAACCACCAGGTCAAAGCATATACCAAACCACCATATTGAAGCTTCTTTGCCTCAACCAACAAAGAAGGAAGGATACATAGCCCACATATGATCCGCCATCTCCCATGTAGCTTCATCGGGCCCAAAGTGCTTCCATTGCACTTTAACTTTATCGATTGCTCGTTTCGAGAGCATGAACATCTTTTTCTACAATATACACTTAGGCTCCGACTGGAACTCTCGATCTGGTTCCACCTGCAATAAAAACTAGTCAATCACATGATCAACATCCTTAACATACTTCTTAAGAAAAGATTCATGGAAAACATCATGTAATTTCACTGTTGGAGGCAATGCAAGTCGATAGGTTATTGGCCCAATCCTCTCAATGATACTGAAGGGTCCACAAAACTATGGTGCTAGCTTAGCACATGATCCAATCCACAAGGAGCTCTTCTTTGGTTTGATTCACAAGTACCTTGTTCCCCGACCTGGAACTCCTTGAACATTCTGTTCCTATCTGCATAACTCTTCTACCTATCATGTGTTGCCTTTAGATTCTTGTTGATCACCTACATTTCCTGTTCCATGTCTGCCAACATATCTAGTCCAATCAATACCCTTCTAACCGGATCACTCAAACTAATGGGAGTGTTAAAACTCTGCCCATACAATGCCTCAAAAGGACTGATCCATAATGAATCCTGCTAACCATTGTTGTATGCGAACTCTACCAAAGGGAGATACTCTTCCCACTTCCATTGTTGATGCATCACATACATCCTCAACATGTCCTCCAATTTCTTGTTGACCCTCTATGTCTGGCCATCTGTCTGCGGATGATAAGCTATGCTAAAGGAAAATTCTGTGCCCAAACCTGCAACTAACTCCTTCCAAAACTTGGAAGTGAACTTTGCATCCTTGTCTAACACAATCTTCTTTGGAACACCATGCAAACTGACCACTTCTTTGATGAATACCTATGCTACATTGCTAGCTGAGAATGTAGACTTCACTGGAATCAAGTGTGAATTTTTTTTCAACCTATCTACAATGACCATGATGGAATCATGTTGCTTCACTGTCTTAGGCAAGCCTGTGATGAAATCCATGGAAATAACCTCCCATTGCCATTCTAAAATCGCAATCAGCTGTAGCGGTCCACTTGGACGTTTACACTCTGCTTTCACTCATTGGCAGTCGAAACACCTTGCCACAAACTCTGCTACATCCCTCTTCAAATTCGGCCAACAATAATATCTCTTCACTGTTGTTAGTGTCTTCTGATAACCTGGGTGACATGAATAAGGTTTTGCATGAAATTCCCTGAAGATCACCTTCTTGAGCTCACTATTATTTGGTACATATATCCTATCTTAGAACCTGACCAATCCATCCATTTTAAGACAATAATCCATACCCTGTGCACCTATACAAGTACTTGTACCTGTACCTATACATGCACTGCCACCTCTACTTGTACCACTACATGTACTTGTACCTGAACATGTACCTATACCTATAATATCATTTGTACATGCACCAACACCCTCCTGCAACCTGTGCACAATCTCCATATACTTGACATCCTGCTGACCTGCATGCAAAACCCTATCCTGTGAGTCTATCCCATAGAAGCTCATAGCTACCAAGTGATTTACCTATACCCGTCTACTGAGAGAATATGCCACCCTGTTCTCTTTACCTTTGATGTACTTGATCTTGAAATCAAACTCACTTATCGTGGCCAACCATCTAACCTGTCTGGCATTCAGATTCTTTGGCAAAACAAATATGTCAACCTGATATGATCACTCATAAGTACAAGCCTCATGCTAAGAAGATAGTCTCTCCACATCTTCAATGCATGTATGATTGCTGCCAACTCAAGATCATGTGTCAGATAATTTTACTCATGCACGCTTAGTTTTTAGGACTCATAGCATACCACTTGTCCATCCTGCATAAGGACTCCACCAAGCCCTCTTGCAAGAATCTATGCATACCACAAAATCTTTGTCCAGATCTGCAATTTGTAATACTAGTGCATGTGTCAACAACTGCTTAAGTTTCTCAAAGCTAGCCTCACACTCCTCTTCCCATTCTAACTTCTTACCTTTCCTATGCAATGATGTGATAGGATAAGTAATCTGCAAGAAGTTCCTAATGAACCTCTGATAATATTTTGCGAAACCCATGAAAGATCTCACCTCATCCACACTCTTATGAGCTACCCATTCCATGATGGCTCTTATCTTCTCTAGATCTACTGCAATTCCCTCCTTGGAGACAACATTACCCAAGTAATGTACCTCAGTCTGAAAGAAACTACACTTGTTGAGCTTAGCATACAACTGATGCTCTCTCAACAACCTTAACACTGCTTCTAAATGCTCGCCTTGCTCTTCCTCATTTTTAGAATATACCAATATATCACCAATGAACATAATAACAAACTTATCTAAATATGAACACAACACACTATTCATCAAACACATAAATGTAGCTAGAGCATTAGTCAATCCAAATGGAACTACAACAAACTCATAATGCTGATACCTGGTCCTAAACATAGTCTTGTAAATGTCCTCCTCTTTGATGTGTACCTGATGGTATCTCGATCTCAAGTTGATCTTGGAGAACCTTGTTGCTCCCTTCAGCTGATCGAACAAGTCATCAATCCTCGGCAATGGGTACCTGTTCTTGATAGTCACTTTGTTCAACTACCTGTAATAAATGCATAATCTGAGTCTTCCATCTTTCTTCTTTACGAACAATACTAGTGTGCCCCAAGGTGACACACTTGGCCTAATTTATCGCTTGTCCAACATTTCCTTCAAATGTAGCTTTAACTCAACTAACTCAGGTGTGCTCATCCTCTAAGGTGCTTTTGATGCCGGAGATGCCCATGGCACTAACTTGATAGAAAAGTCTACCTCCTTGTGACGTGGAAACTCTGTAATGTCCTCATGAAATACAACTTGAAACTATTGCAAAACTGAGTACATGTTCAACACATCTGCATCCTCAACCTCCTTACCCTTATCACTAGAGATGTCCACTACAAATAACACACACCCTTTCTTGCGGCTACGCCTTACTTGCATAGCGGTCACCATCCTAATTGATGTGGCTTTCTTCTTACACTGTAAGATTCTTGGTTCTCCATTATAATCAACACACTTAATAGATTTGCCATAGCATTCTACCTTGGTTCTATGAAGATACAACCAATCCATGCCCAATAACATACTCCATGATCCCAATGGTAATACGTTTAAATGTGTTACGGTAGGCATACCTTTTAAATCAAATACACAAGCTCTTACCCAACGGTGAACTCACTTCTTTGTACCTGTAGCCAACCACACTAACTAAGACTCTACATGAAATTCCTTACTCAAACCACACTTATCCACCATGTCAGGACTCACATAGATATAATTAGATCCAGGGTTAATCAAAACAGAAATAAATTGATCACAAAGCTTACCGTCCATCTCAATTATAAATGTTTTATGCTCTGCCTGTTTGTTATCCACTTCCACATAGATAAGTGGAATTTTCTTACCAACATCCCCAATAGTATGCGCCTCCTGTGCACTATATATTTGAGGCCTACCACCCTAATTCTATGGAAAATCTCTCTTAAGGTGTTCCTTGCCACATGTCCAACACTCCAACTGACTAGTACCAACACCTCTATGTTGCTATTGTGCTCATGTCTCTATCTAGCTGCATTAAATCTCTTTTGCAATGCCACATTCTCTTTCTCATATGCATACTGTGGCCTTGTCTTCTTAGGATTCCATTTACCTTTACCTTTGCCTCTTCCCTTCTATCATTGTTGAGATTCATTCTTACACTTTAAATGTTCATAATAATGCTTCAATTTCCCAATAACTTCCTCAAGTGCTCGAGGCTCATCATACTAAATCCGATCTCTAAATGCTAGTGGAAAACCACTGATAAATATCTGAACATTAGCCTTCTCATCATTAAGATACGGTACATACCTCAATAACTCCAGAAACTTGGTCGTGTACTCTTCATCTGACATTGATCCCATGTTTAGCTCATAGAATTCCTCAACCTTACTTTCACAATACCTTTCTGACAAGTAATTCTTCCTGAAAAGCCTCTTGAACTCCCACCAACTCAAATCATTTGTCCTGATGTCTTTGACCTGCTTAACATCTTCCCACCAGATGTCTGCTTTACCTTTCAAGCTGAAGATAGCTACTATGGCCTTCATGTTATCTGTGTACTCATGCAACTCAAAGAATTTGTTCATCCCAAGTATCCAAGCCTATGCCTCTTCCAACGTCTTCACATCTACATCAAAAGTAGGTGGTTTTGATTTCTTGAATTTATCTGGAAAATATCCCCTATCATTCCTCTTGTAAGGATGACAGCGATGATGATCATGATGTCTATCAAAACTAGAACTAGAATAGTACATGTACTCATCGCTCCTCCTATCTCTCACTATGTCAGATCTATCCTACTTATGTCTACCAGGAGACCTACTTCCATATACCCCATTAGTTCCATGTCCATGTCCATGGCTGATCTAAAGCAACCCTTGTCACTGCAATTCCGATAAACTCTGAGGAAGTATAGCATTAACCTCTGCTTGCTTCTCTTGTGCCTATATGATCTGGTCATTATCTGCCTTACAACTCCTTATCTCTTCATTCCAGCTTCTCATTGTATCAGCCAAATTAGAAGAGTTCCCAACACCATACTACTCTTCAGATTCATAGGGAGAGTCTTTGTAGTCAACTATATTTCTATCCATTTGATCTCTTTCCTGCAATGCATAATATGTTAGATAAACCAAATCATAATAAATAAATGTACCTTAGTATAGGTTAGGGAGGATACCTTGTCTAAAATATCACCAAATTAGCATGATACATATATGCCATAGACAAAATAGCATATAGACATATAAAAAGTAAGTACATCAACGCATAAACATCATTCTAGCTAGAGTCCAATCATTAATGCAAAGCCATATCAACAATGTATTCTATGACCTCATGCATGACAACAACCATTACTCCATTGTATACATTGCCACATGAAACCATCAACATGCATAAGAAATGCCTAATCAACTACACATATGCATAAACACATGTAGTTGAGAATACGCGATCAATTCTTGTAAACAACCTACAAGACTGATACATGTAATCAAAACATACAAGAATGTAACCTAACATACAAGGATGTAAGTAGGAAACATAAAATAAACATGCATTAGGGGAATTTGAGGTCTAAAATGGGCCTCCTAAGGAAATTATAAAATAATAATGGAAATAATAAAATAATATTAGATTACATCATCAAATTTTAAAGGGAAAAAAGGAAAAAATGTTTTTTCAACTCGTATTTTCAACTTATCCTCGTATGGGTTTACTCAAATTTTGACCATAAACACTTGTTGGATGCAGAATTTGATTCCTCATCCAAGAAGTACCCATGTTGCATACTTTCGATGGACCTTGAGATACAAAAAATGAGAAATACATGAAAAACGTGATTGCAATCATATTTTTTTCATGTATTTCTCATTTTTTGTGTAGCAAGGTCCATCAAAATTATGTAACATGGGTAATCCTTGGATGAGGAATTAAATTTTGCATTCAACAAGCACTCCCACTCGA
>APFE031470482.1:0-20630 GCA_000404065.3 Pinus taeda | reverse complement strand
TGGATCCCAAAACCGAGACTACTAGCTTGATTTTTCATTATGTTCCTTTCAATGTTATAATACATATTTATACATGCCAAAGCATCCAAAACCATGGACCGAAAATCATCGCATCCAAAACCATGGATCGAAAACCATCACATCCAAAAGCATGTGCGAAAATCATGCACAAAACCATAGGTGGGTCCACCCAACCTAACATAGGTTCCAAAACCAAAATTTTCCGGGGCGCTGCCCTGGACCCCATAGAGTAGGGTTACATGCACCCCTCAAACCCCCTTGTGACCCCCCCACTACGCAATCAGCGCAATCAAGGGGTGGGGGGCTCTGCCCTCCCTCTAAATCCCAATTAACTACGTGGGTTAGTCGTGGAAAGAATATAACACAACCCAACATTGTGCAAAGAGGTGATGCAAGTAACTTTGTCAGGGTACTGACCAGGCTCGTTTGTAGCGGAGCCATGCTTGTGTTGCTATGTGACTCCACCAGGGTACTGTCCAGGCCTAATGGTAGAAGAGCAACAACAGAGATGAAACTAGGATTCTAATGACTATATGGATTGTACACCAATATACCCCTCAACCCCAATCGAAACAATTGTGTTTCCTTGGCTTGGAATGTGGGTCAATAGACCAAGAGCTTGGAAAATGCTACAACTCAAAATCAAGATAGTGTGAAACCAAAATGAGCTTAGAGCTAAGTTGTTTCTGAGAAAACTAATGTCTATTCAGATCTACTAGTCCCACTAAGACAGGTAGCTATCTGAGAAACAAACAATTCAAAGTAACTTGTGTTTTCCTTTATGGGAGATAGATAAGAGAGAAGCAGAGAGCACCAACCTTAGTCTTTCGCTTGGCTCCTTGCTTTTTTCCTCTCTCCTTTGATAGAGCTTACCACTCCTTTCTCACTTGTCCCGCTTCAAAGAACACCTATAGAGGCAAAGAAACAAGAAACCATCAAAGCATAGAGATCTATGATACCATAAACAATGTAGAATCAGAAGTACGTTAACCATACAAATGCATACACAAATACAAGATTCAGGGATACACAAGTATATGGAGGAAAACTCAAATAAATTTATTAATAGAAGTAGAAGAGAAGATTACAACCCAACTATCTGATCCAACACCATCCTCCCAACATGAAAGCCTTCTTCACCTCATGAAATGCTAGATCACCCAACAATACAATGTTTCACAGATAAACCAACAACAATTCCTTACAAAATACAAAATTCCAGCCTCTGGATCTCTGGGATGAGGGATCCATTTATAGATATTTGCAAGGGGTGAGTCAGCTCCTAGGTTTTTGATTAGTGTCATTTCACTGATAGTTCTTGGTTCCATTTGGAGATTTCATGATCTCTTACTCATCCCTGGGCGAATTCAGAGAGGCAAGTGTCATATGAGCAGTTTCTAGAAGATTCTTTGAGTTTCCACCTACCAAACTGCCTCTGCCATTTGTCTGCTCTCACTCATTGCACCCTACAAAAGGGATTTTCAGTATGCATTGCACCCCTTGTGTGTAATAGGTGAGATGCATCGCACCCTCAGCATGGAGCAACCTGTATGGTCCAATTTTGACCAGTTCTGAGTAGATTTTCAGGGAGAACTTCTGGGAAATGATGCAATCAGTTGACCTTGATCTTTTAGGGTTTGAAACAACACTTTTAGGGGTTTGAGAGCCCTTAGTTTATCAACATATGTGATTGGGGTTGCAGTGCCCAAATATGTCTATAAAAGTTGCCCCCTAAAGCATGAGGTCATAAATCTTCTGATGTCGGGTGAAATGCTTTATCATGAGGATCCGAGGTTTTTCGAACTAGAAGGTGACCTGTATAAAATACAATACAATACATTATCTTAATATTACTTTCATGATCTAGCTAAGGTGGGAATTCCCATGCTCAACTTTATAAATTCATTTTCATGTACATAGGACAAACAACTGTCTGTGTGGCAGACTGATGATTCTGGTAGAGCCATCATCCCTTAGCTTGGATGATTATCTGTGCAGCTATGGAGTACATTTGATGTCTTTATTTCCCTGAATATATCATAGCCCGGATGGATGAAACTAGATCTGGGGTCCTCGAACTCATTCAATCTTCACCCGATGTACAAGTCAATCCATGTGAAAAGATGTCCTAAAGTTGAACATAGAAAGACATCGCCTGATTACCAGCCAATGATGTAAGCTATTTACAGGCGCGAGAGGAATCACCGATAATGATGATGACCCATACTACAGTACAATTCATGTGGTGTGAATATAGGACCTGATGTCGAACACCACACAAAATCTTTCGGTCGAAGGCCATTGATGTAACCCTGTTGCTGGAAGTGAGAAACTTTGTCGTTGAGGCATGCAAGCTTCAAAGTACTGAAAGGGTTGTTTCTAAGTCAACCTCTTGGATAATGAGCTGATGTCGACAAGAAGTGACCCGTCATAGGAGGGCCTTAATGAATCCCACATCTACAACATGAAACGAAGCAAATGATTTTCTGGAGGTGAAAGCGATCTGATGATACAAGGTTCAAGGTGACGGTCATGAAAAATGGAGGGTGAAGGTATTGCAGTGGATGAGGCAAATTATCAGAGTGACTTCTCTTGAACATATCAGTGACACTGTGATGGATCAGTAGTGTTAACCCCATGGATGGTACAGAGGACCAATGGTGATGGTGAATGGAATAACCAAACCTGACTCAATCATGGTGATGGAGTGAAAGTGTCATGTTCAAGAGCAACCTGCTACCAATGAAGTTCTTCAAGTTCTCTTCCCTTTTTCCCTAGTCATTGCTGACCAGTACCTCTTTATTTTTGTCAAGTTTGAGGAGGATAACATATGCTTGTTTTGTAATTTTCCCTTCAGGCAAACCTGTCGCTATGTTTTAGCGAGCCTAGCGACAATGAAACTCGCTCTTGTTCGGATGGACAAGTTTGTCGCTATTGTTTTAATGATTTTAACAATAAAGACAACTCGATCCTTTTCATATTTAGAGAGTTTGAAAAGAGACGGAAAGGAAACTCTAGTAGTCCTTTTTCGTGCTATAATCCCTTAAGTCCAAAAAAGTATAAAATAATACGACAGGGATGAATTTTCGACAGTTTTAGTGAGACGAACAAGACAAGCACTCGATCTTTTTGTGTAATGATCCCTCAGGTCCAAAAATATTAAAATATAGAGGAGGGAGGTCACTTCCCTTTACTTTAACGAGCTGGAAAGGCCAATAGCTTGGCAATATTCTCATATTTTAAGAGTCTAAATAGAGCTTAAAAGATACTCATTTTTGAGGAACGAGTGATGTATCTGGGTAGCAACTGGTTCCAGGTAAGTTTGGAACTTCTCAAGCATGGCAGTGTAACGAGGGTGGCTAATAGAATCACTCGTCACAACTGTTCCTCAAAAGGGTAAACAATCAAGTGGAGGTGTATGATCGACTAAAAGAGTGGAGGTGACGATAAGAACACGACCAAGGCTCAAAAGGTTGATAGCAATGCGATCACAAAGGTTATTTACCAAGGGTGGATTCATTTTTTAATGAGCTTGAATCTTTGGAAACTATGCTCAGTGGTGGGTTTATTTTTTGACGAGCTTGAACCCTACGGTAACATTGCTTGTTGCTAGGTTTATTTTTTAACGAGCTTGAACTTTGTGGAAACATTGCTCAATCCAGTCATCTTTAAGGATGTCTCTTATTAGTAGGTTCATTTTTTAATGAGCTTGCCTCATGCGAAACTTTTCTCAGCACCTTTGTATGCAGGCTAGAAATGATCAAACTACAGAGCTAACTACACTAACATGTAAGAACCACTGAGGTTAGGTAGGATAGTTTAGAAAAAAACATTTCCTTTGCTTTGTCAGGGCTGCCGACAAAGGTGAATGGTGGATCATACCAATCACCTAACCCAAGAAGTTGCTACTAGTAGCTAAGCTAGAACATGTTAGGCTGGTCGCTTTTCACTTGCATAAAACGATTTGCATGCCCCCAGGTGTTGAGAAAATGAAAATTTCTAATTACCTTGTGGAAGTTCCTACA
Source organism: Pinus taeda (assembly GCA_000404065.3). Lineage (NCBI taxonomy): Eukaryota > Viridiplantae > Streptophyta > Pinopsida > Pinales > Pinaceae > Pinus > Pinus taeda. Next base: position 16,584 of record APFE031470482.1, on the reverse strand, counting down.
TTTAAGCGAGATCATTTCAATTGCGGAGTAGACAAAACACTTCCTTGGCTTTGTCCATCGAAATAGACAAAGGTGAATGGTGTGACCTTCCAATCACATAATTTGTGAGGAGATCCTATTTCAGACTGATCCCATATCCTATAAGGAAATGGTATTTCAGATCAATCATATTTCAAACTGATACTCAAATCCTACAAGGAAATGGTGTTTCAGACTAATCATATAACCTACAAGGAATTTTTTTTTTTTTTTTTCATTTGGGTTCGTCTACCGTAGCAGACCAGGCTGCATACCCCCTAAGCTTCATTACATTCACCGAATCACTTGGGGTAATTAGGTGGATGAACTAGAGGTTGAAGAGACATTCCTTATGCAAAGAGACCATTTAGGGATGGCATTTGACTCATATCCATGTTCGAACTGGGAAATGAAAGCTGGTCAACAAGTTGTACCATTCTGCCTTCATACGAGAAACACATCACTCGAAAGAGTGAGGAAACAATAGCTCCCATGTTGTAAATGTAGTCACACCCAAGGAGTAGATTGTAATCTAGTGTCCCTTGGACTACCATCACGTTCAAATGAACAATTTTCCTTCTCAAAGTTATAGGAAAATTTGGAAGAATCCCTAGCGGTTGACTAGTTCCTTTATTGAAGCTTGACAAATTTTGATTCTCAGGTAGAAGCGATGGCGAACCAAGAACTTTCCAAGAAGTTGAGGAAAGGATACTCACAGAAGCCCCTTCATCTATGATAGTGCCATCCATGATCATTCTTGTAAACTTGTACTATGATTTGGAATGGTACATTAGATGGAAGGCGGGGTCCCTCTAGTAGATTCCAAATAAAGGAAACGACTAGATTGCTTGGAGGAGGGACCGAATAAACGACTGGATGAATCTCTTGAAATGGGGAACTTCCCTCCTATGGTAAAGGAACGGGTAGATTGCCCCCATCTTCATCAGACTCTGTATTAACAAAAAGAATTTGAATGATGTCATTCTCATTCTCATTGGAAACTGTATCATCTGAAGGTGGACCTTCTAAAGGCAAGACTGGGTCGACTGCCATCTCGACCTATTGACTTTGGTCCGATGTGGACTCAGAGGGTTTATCTTCAATGATAAGAATTTTGACCGACAACAGAGGTATGTCAGTCAGATTTTCAACTAGCGATGGACTTCGCAAGAGTTTCTTGTATCCAAGTGGAAGTCACTGCGATGAAGCAGGATGGTTATCCAAGACTCTTTTAGATTCGTCTAGAAAAGGACAACGGTGAAGGGCATGATCACCTTCACACAACCTATAAGGAAATCTAGATTTTCTTTATTGTCCATTGACTTCATTTTCACTAATCGATGGTGTACTCTCAACATGATCGACAGAGGTTGAAGACACCAGATTGTACAAGCGGGGAGACCTCTCTCAAGATCTGCGAGATGCAAGGATAGTCTCGATGATAATGGTTTCCTTTGCAAATGACGCATGGAGATTTGGGTTTGGAAGGTGCAGTGTGTGAATTTCCGCCGAACAATGCATGGTTTCCCCCTTGCACGGTTGGCTTCTTCTTCTTCTTCTCCTTCCCTTTCTTCTTCTTCTCAGCTACTTGGTTTTTAGTATCACTAGTTTCACCAAGCGAAAAGGAAGAAGGAGAGGGAGAAACAAATGAAGTAGAAGGTGGGGGAGAAACTCCAGTATCATTTGGTTGCTGAGGAATTACTGTGTTTTGAACAATAGAGGTCGAGAATAGCCAAACTGGCAGGCCAATTGTGAGTCCTGAAAGGGATAATGTAGCCATATAAGGAGCACCAATATCTCCCCAAGAGGAGAAAGGACTAGGATTTCCCCCAAGGAGAAATCCTTGATTGGTGGACTCCATTATCTCAACCTAAGATCAACGAAGGAACATGGATGTTATTCCGAATTAAATAAATTTTATGATACTTTGACACAACTTTCTTTTTCAATTTTTAAGAGTCGAGAAAAAGCTAAAGGTGACTCTAGTCGCCTTCGATTTTTAATAAGCCTGAAGTGACAAGTGCTCAGATGGACCTTTTCTTTTAAGGAGTCAAAAAGGAATGAAAGTGACTACTCTAGAAATCTAGACAAAGGGATACCCAAACCAATCGCAAAACTTGCAATATACACCTTGGTGGTAAATTAAAGAGAAATTACCAAGGACTTTAACGTATGGACAGTCAATCTTCCCAAATGTTTGTGTTCAGTGCATTGGCGATCGATAGGGCGGTAGACACCGGCTTCCTAAGATAAAGGATATCAGCCTATTGTGGTCTCCCAATATATACTCGATGGTACGTGGAGCACAAGTCTGTACGGCACTTGTCCGTATCAAAGAGGAGGAATCACCCAACCTACAATGAAAACCGATAGTTACCAGGCTTTACGACGCCAGAATACGTCTCTAGCCTAGACTTCTAGATGTTGTGCATTAGGTTCCAAAGTGTTTTTATGTTCATTGAGGTTTATTTTATAGTTGATCTTTCTTAAGAAGTTTTCCTTTCAAGGTTCACCACATGATGTAGATGTAGAATTCCTAAATATGCAATCTAAAATGATAAACAGACGTTTTTTTCTTTTAGCAATGAAAATCCTAGCTACTAAGGAAAGAAGAGTATGATTCTTTCAACAGAGAGCAGAGAGCACACACTAAATGCACTTTTCCTAGATCAATTTCCGCATGCAGTCTAAATGCAAATGCACATGCATGTATTTTTTTTCCGCTTCCTTAATGTGTGAATGCCGAAAAAGAAACTAAGTACAGATCTGAACTATTTTCTTCAAAGCGACTCTTTAACAATTTATTTTCAAAGAAAAAGGAAGACTAAGACAACACTTTCAATTTCGAATGGAAGAATATCTTCGACACTTCAAAGAATTGACACTTCAAATCAAATACAATGGCAAAAGTACAATCGAATATCTAAAAGAGGAAGACTTTACGACACTCTTTTTCTTGACTGAAAACGACAGTTACGACACTTTCGAATCAAAATATGACAGTTCGATTAAGCTATTTTTTGCAAAGGAGGACTGTAAATGATGAAAAATACATTAAAAAAAAAACATTTACGATTCCTTATCAATGGAGGCTGAACAATGTAAAGGAAGAAGGTTCCAACAATGATATATTGATCATAAGCAACAAAACTACTAAATAGAGCTGAAAACAATGAAGAAAAACCAAAATCCAGAGAGGGAAACGGTCTCATTCAATCATCGCACCTGTCCTTAAGGGAAATAGGGATGTATCTCACCTACAACACACGGGAGGTGCGATGCATCTAGACTGCCAATGAGAAACTGTGAAATGGACCAGGGATGAGACTGAGCTTGGTTTTCACTCACAATTTGCAGCTAAGTTCAGCGGTTTAGGTCAAGCTTATGATGAATAGTAAACACAAAGTATAGGCGTATGATCTTATGAGGTTATTGAGCTACCACCAGGGCACTTAGGATGTTTGCAAGTCAGATGTTCAGTTCATAAACCAACCTGGAGATTTACTGAAGCAGTGTTGATCTACTTTGCAGTTGCATAGCAAAAGCAGTTCGAAGGCTCGCTGGCTTAACTTCAGGCTCCATCTGTAGTTTATAAAGAAAACAAAAGTAACAAACAAACAAAATATTCACTCCCCAATGGAGTCACCATTTTGTTTATGGGAAAACTAGTGTCTATTCAGATTTTCTAGTCCCACTAAGATGGGTAGCTATCTTAGAAACAAACAATTCAAAGTAACTTATGTTTTCCTTTATGGGAGATAGATAAGAGAGAAGCAGAGAGCACCAACCTTAGTCTTTCGCTTGGCTCCTTACGTTTTTCCTCCCTACTTTGATAGATCTTGCCACTCCTTTCTCACTTTTCCCACTTCAAAGAACACCTATAGAGGCAAAGCAACAAGAAACCATCAAAGCATAGAGATCTATGATACCATAAACAATGTAGAATTAGAAGTACATTAACCATACAAATGCATACACAAATACAAGATTCAAGAATACACAAGTATATGGAGGAAAACTCAAATAAATTTATTGATAGAAGTAGAATAGAGGATTACAACCTAGCTGTCTAATCCAACGCCATCCTCCCAGCATGAAAGCCCTTTTCACCTCATGAAAGCTAGATCACCCAACAATACAATGTTTCACAAAGAAACCAACAACATTTCCTTACAAAATACAAAATTCTAGCCTCTGGATCTCTGGGATGAGGGATCCATTTATAGATATTTGTAGGGGGGTGAGTCAACTCCTGGGTTTTTGATTAGTGTCATTTCACTGATAGTTCTTGGTTCCACTTGGAGATTTCATGATCTCTTACTCATCCCTGGGCGAATTCAGAGAGGCAAGTGTCATATGAGCAGTTTCTAGAAGATTCTCTGAGTTTCCACCTACCAAACTACCTCTGCCATTTGTCTGCTCTCGCTCATCGCACCCTACAGAAGGGATTTTCAGTATGCATCGCACCCCTTGTGTGTAACAGGTGAGATGCATCGCACCCTCAACATGGAGCAGCCTGTATGGTCCAATTTTGATCAGTTCTAAGTAGTTTTTTAGGGAGAACTTCTGGGAAATGATGTAATCATTTGACCTTGATCTTTTTGTGTGTGAAACAACAAATTTAGGGGTTTGAGAGCCCTTGGTTTAGTGACATATGTGATTGGGGTTGCAATGCCCAAATATGTCTATGACATGAGCAATACTTCCGGAGGTGTTAGACTTGCTTTTCACAAACAAGGTCCATTTAGAGAGCTAGATTTCTATCAGTGTGTTGCCAAGTGTTGTAGCGGCTATAACCACCCTCCAATTTTTTTTCCCTAGCTTCATTTTGGAGCCTCCCTTCCAACCTTCACAATAGCTTGCCTTGCTTCATCAAGATCACAAGCTTCAGTGTTTCTCTTGCACAAAGGTAGCTTGTCGATCGCAGCTTGATCCATTCCCCTCACAGGATATTCACCTAGACTTGGTCTAGCTACAAGCTAAGCAGCTTCCCCAAGAAAATTGCAAATTTCTGGAGGGAAACTAGCCTTCCCTCCAGAAATTGTGCAATTTGTCTAACAGCCTGCTAGGTCCAGGATTACGCAATTTTGCCAGTCAACACTCCTAGCAAGAATTACGTAATCTTCCCTAGCAAGGCTGCTTAACCCAGATTTTGTGCAAATCTGGGCAAAAGCTAGCTACTCTACCCATAAATTGTGTAAATTTCCTGGGTAGTCAGCCTAGCTCCCAGCCAGAAATGTAAATTTCCTTCAAGCAGTCGAGCAGTCTCTTGCATATGCAACTGAATTGACCAATTCCCTCTGGGACTGAGAAAAAAAGACTTGCATGTTTGGGTTGCTTCTCCCAAGGCAGCATGCAAAGACATCCCTTGTGTTAGGGATCTATGTTTATCAATTGAATGTTACATGCAAGGACCATTTCAGAACCCTCCCACCAACTGTCGCTTTCCCTATATTTGTGGCATGTGCGTCACAACCTTGATGTTATCAAAATTCATCAATCGGATGTTGCAAAGCTCATTCCTCACATCAACCTTGCAACTCTAAAATATCACATCACATCTAGGAGAAAAGAGCACATTTAGCTCAACTGTTTTGGGGTAAGCCCGCTTCCCATGCCTTGTGTTGCATTTCTGTCATTTTTTGTGTTTTTGCTTGTATGAGTATTGTTTGCTTGTTTTCTTTGAGCACTTGCTATTTTTTAGATGTATATTAGCTTGTCCTAGCACCATTTCAGTTTTCATCAACATCTCACTGTTGTCACATGCATGAAACTGTTTTTCACAAACAATCACCGATTTGGTGACTCGCCTCACCCACATGCATGTTGTTCCATTTTATGAATTTGTCATTCATCATTTGCATGCATGATCATTCACTGATGCTCACACTCAGTATCAACATGCATGATCATTCACTTATGCTCACACTCTGTATCAGCATGCATGATCATTCACTTATGCTCACACTCTGTATCAGCATGCATGATCATTCACTTATGCTCACACTCTGTATCAGCATGCATTCACTGTCCTATTTTCTTTTAGTTTCCCATCGATGAATCAAGGCAACCTTGGCCTGGAATCTGCCTTCACCAAGGTTGCATTACACAATCTTGGGAGGGAAGGCTCTACTTTCCTCTTCAAGAATGCGCATTTTTTTCCAGCATTGGCCTCCAGGACTATTTTACACATTTCTAGAGGAAAATGACTACTTGGCCCATGAAATTGTGCAAATCAGTCCCTGGGCCTGCAGTCCTTCCCAGCTAGAATTGCACATTGTGCAATCCCAATAGCCAACAGCCAGACTAGACTGTGCATTGTGTAGTTCCAGCAAACAATTAGCCTCCCAACAGCCTAAACTGTGCCTTGTGCAGTCTTGGAAGTCAAACTACTGACCTCCCAATTGAAATTGCGCAACCTTCATGATCAGTCACACAGGTATGTTGCAAGTCAGTTCTCAAGTTCATTTTGATTTTCGACTAACAGATTTCTTGCCATGAGTGTTGTCATGTCTCGAGGTATTGCGGGTGTTCATATGCCTCATAGTAGTGCACGTACAAGTTTCCAAAGGGCAGATTCGAAGACACCATTTAGAGCACACCTGGAGACGTTGTCGATCAAATGTCTATGAGCTTACCTACTCACAAAGATATCAGGTTCTTCATAGACAAAGAAATCAAGATATGATAGTAGCAGCATCACAACAAGAAGCATCATGAACAACAGCTGAAGGCATCATACTGAATGCAATGAACGTAATGAATGTAGTGAGCACAACGAATGCAGTGAATGCAATGAATACAAGAGGATAGTTGTTGACAACACAAGGGCGGAACAAAGTTGCAAGATCAATATGACGAAAGCAACTTTGGAGACTCAAGATATGAGGTGATGATGCTAAATGATGATGGTGTGAAGACAGGGAATGGAACAAAGAACGAGTTGCATGCAGCAAAGAAGCAACTCAAGGAAGAACTTGAAGTTGCATAGATGGACAAGTGAGTTGCAGCAGGAACATGAACAACAGTGGGCGAAACATGCAATCACGGATGAAACTGCACCTATATGATTTAAAGATCCATCCCAGCAGCTGGCATGGGACAAACATGGTGAGTTGTGTTTTTGATCGCATGCAAGGGATTCAACAAAATGCATGTCATTGTGTGCATGCATGCAATCCAACCCATTCAACACACTCACCAAGGGGAAGACAAGAAGCAAGTCCAACTGGAGTTGAACATGACCACCAACACACACTTCAAGATCAACATGAACATTATGCATCAGTGTGTTGCCAGTTTAGCTACACCCAAGAAGACCATATGCATGCTAGCAAATGAGTTGTATGAAGAGGTCGAGCCAATGCATTGGTTGCAATGGAGGAAAAAGTTCACTTTAGCAAGATGTCACTATGAGTTGCATGCACGCCATCACAAACGACCAAGCTTGGCATCAGCTCACCACCTTCACCATCATAAGCATTTCAAAGAGTTAGTCTCATCACAGTGAACTGAGTGTTAGTGATCTCTTGCATGGCTTGCTCAAGCCATGTTGTCTCACATGAGTACATGTGCATTGTAATGTTGAGTCATGTCAATTGTACGTCAAGTGTCAATAGTTGGATGCAACAATCATAGAGTAGGTGAAAAGTCACGAGGTTAGTTGAACTATCACAAAGGGGAATGTCAAGGGTCACCCCACCCTTTGCTCTAAATAGTCTCTCATAACTCATTGTAAGGGCTTTTGGTTAGCCAAGCTTCTGAGAAGACTATCTTGGAAAGAGCTTGGACAGTATTGTAACACACCTTGGCTTCTCCATTGCATGGAGCTAGTGCATCTCTTTGGAGGAGCAGGTAGATTTGGTTGTGACATTTCACTATTGGGGCTGGTGGGTTTACACACGTGTATTTTATATGTTTTAAGACTGATCTTTAACACTTGTAATGCATGTTTCTTTAACCCGTGTTCTACATCTAAACTGATTCATTTATTGCAATGCATAATCTATTAATGGAAATGTGTTGTATATGCTGTTAATGTTGTCTCATCTGTGTCGATTGCTCTGTCAGACATCAGACGGATCTTTCACATGAACCTTGCTGTAATAACCGTTGCACTCATTCAGACTGATCCATGAGTGTTATACGTGTTACCTTACCTTGTATGTTGTGACTACCGCATCCAAGTGGACTGATCTGCCAGAAGTTGTGTATGTCCTGTGTGTTGTGTGATTCTAGCCAAGTTGGGACTAATCCATTTCAACTTGGAACTCACCTTCACCCTCATCTCAACACACCTTTTTTAGAACATCTCATACACTTTCCTTGACTCAATGTAGTAGTCACACCCTTGCTACTGACAGAGTTATCTTACTTGCCTTTGTGCAACATCGCATTCAAGGCATTGTAGTGCCAACATGTTGACAGTGTTGGACCCGCTAACATGTAAGGGGATCTCCCTGGTAAGAAGTCCTAATTAGACCTCAGATGGTTTGGTGTAGGAGTCCCAACAATGGGTTGTAAAGCAATGCCTTGACTGCGATTTCGCATAGAGGCAAGTAAAAGAAATTTGTCAGTAGCAAGGATGTGACCGCTGTAGTGAGTCAAGAAAGGTGTATGAGAGGTTCTAACATAGTTGGGTTGAGATGAGGGTGAATATGAGTTCCAGGTTGAAAGGGATCAGTCCCAACTCGGCTAGGAACACACAACACACAGGACATACACAAATTCCGACAGATCAATCCAATCAGATGCGGTAGTCACAACATATAAGGTAAGATAACATGTACAACACTCACAGATCAGTCCAAACAAGTGCAACGGTTGTTACAGCAAGGTTCATGTGAAAGGTCTTTCTGATGTCCAGCAGGACATTTGACACGGAAGGGACTGCATTAGCAACATATACAACACATCTCCATAATAGATTATGCATTGCAACAAATGAATCAGTTCAGATGTAGAACACAAGTTAAAGAAACATGCATTACAAGTGTCAAAGATCAGTCTTACAACATATACAATACATGTGTGAAAATGTGTTGGCTCTTATTATATAAAGAAGTGTAAGTTCCAATCATATAATACATCCATGTAAACCTACTAGCCCCAACAGTGGAATGTTACAGCCACGTATGCCTACTCCTCCAAAGAGATGAACTAGATCCGTGCAGTGGAGAAGCCAAGGCGCGTTACAATATTGTCCAAGCTCTTTCCAAGATAGTATTCTCAGAAGCTTAGTTGACCAAAAGCTCTTACAATGAGTTATGAGGGACTATTTATAGCAAAGGATGGGGTGACCCTTGAAGTTTCCCTTTGTGGCAGTTCAACTACCCTCATGACTCTTCACCTACTCTATGAATGTTACATTTAACTATCGATACTTGACTTACAATTGGCATGACTCAAAATTACAATGCACATGTACTCATGTGAGACAACATGGCTTAAGAAAGCCATGCAAGACATCACTGGCACTTGATTCACTGTGATGAGACCAACTCTTTGACATGTTTGTGATGGTGAAGGTCATGAGCTGATGCCAAGTTTTTTCATCCATGATGGTGTGCATGCACATCATGGTGACATCTTGTTGAATCGAACTCTTGCCTCCATTGCAAACAGTACATTGGTTTGGCCCCTTTATCCAACTCGTCTACCAACATGCACATGGTCTTCTTGGGTGTAGCTAAACCAGAAACACACTGATGCATAGTGTTTGTGCTAATCTTCAAGTGTGTGTTGGTGGTCATGCGCATCAACTTGTAGAAGTATATGTTCAGCTCCAGTGGGACTTCTTCTTGTCTTCACCTTGGTGAGTGTGTTGAATGGGTTGGATTGAATGCGTGTGCATAATGGCATGCATCCTACTGAATCCCTTGCATGTGATCTAAAAAATTTCTTACCATGTCTGCTCCATGTTAGTTGTTGGCATGGATCCTTAACTTGTACGAGCGTAGTTTCATCCGTGAGTGCAAGTTGCACTCACTGTTGTTATTGATCCTGCTACAACTCATTCATCTATCTGTGAAGCTTCATGTTCTTTTTGTAACTCCTTCTTTATTCCATTCTCTGTCTTCACACAAACTTCATGTCGCTTTTTCACCTCATAGCCTGAGTCTCCGAAGTTGCTTTTGTTATCAGTGGATATGCTTGATCTTGCAACTTAGTCAAGCCTTTGTGTTGTCAAAAACCTTCCTCTTGCATTCGTTGTGTTTGTTGCATCTAATATGCTTCCTTCAACTCCTATTCATGATTATGCTTGATGTGATGTTCTTGTTTTCATATCTTGATGTCCTTGTCTATGAACAACTTGATTTCTTCGTGAGTAGGCAAGCTCATAGACACTTAATCAACTGCATCTCGAGGTGCGCTTTGAATAGTGTCTTCGAATCTGCTCTCTTGGAAACCATTGTACCTTTCTGAAAGGCAGATGAGCACCTGTAATACTTGGGGACATGGCAACACTCATGGCGAGCAATCTGTCTGTCGAAAACCAAAATGAACTTGAGAATTGACTTGCAACATACCTATGTGACTGATCATGAAGGTTGCACAATTTCAGCCGGGAGATCGGGAGACTAACTGCCAAGACTACACAAGGCACAATCTGGGCTACTAGGAGACTAACTGACTACTGGAACTGCACAATGCACAGCTCAGTCTGGCTACTGACTGTTGGAATTGTGCAATACATAATCTCAGTTGGCAATGGATGCAGGCTCAGTGACTACATTCCACAATTTTCTTGGCTAGCAGTCATTGTCCCTCAGGATTGCACAAAGCAGGCCTAGGGAATAACTGTTGGGTAGAAATGCACATTTCTAGAGAGGAAGGTAGAGCCTTCCATCTCAGGATTGCACAATATTGTCTTGGTGAGGCTCTTGGTGAGGCAGAGTCCAGACCGAGGTTGGCCAAACTCGCCGACAGGCAACTGAAAGTGAATGTGAGTGTGAATGCATGTTGATACTGAGTGTAAGCATAAGTGACTAATCGTGCATGCAAATGGTGAATGACAGATTCAGAAAATCAAACAACATGCATTTGGGTGAGGCGAGTCGCCGAATCAACGATTGTTCCTGAAAAACTGTTTCATGCATGCGACAACATTGAGATGTCAATGAAAACTGAAACAATGCTAGGATAAGCTAGTATACATGTAAATGAAAAAAAGCATTCAAAGAAATCAAGCAAACAATACTCATACAAGCGAAAACACAAAAAGTGACAAAAATGCAACACAAAGCATGGGAAGTGAGCTTACCCAAAAACAATTGAGTTGAATGTGCCAACTGATCAGAGATGTGAAGTGGGATGTCAGAGCTGCAAGGTTGATGTGAGGAATGAGCTCTGCAGTGTTCAGTTGATGACATCGAGGTTATGACACGCATGCCACAAATCTAGGGAAAGCTACATTTGGTGGGAGGTTTCTGAAATGATCCTTGCGTGTAACCTCCAACTACAAAACATAGATCCCTGAAACAAGGGATGCTTTTGCATGTTGCCTTGGGAGAAGCAACCCATGCATGCAAGTCTGTTTTGCTCGGTCCAAAAGGGAACCAGTCAACTCAGCCACACATGCAAGAGATTTCTCGACTACTTGAAGGAAATCCTCATTTCTAGTTGGGAGCTAGGCTGACTGCCCAGGAGATTTGCACAATTTCTAGGTAGAGTAGCTGGATGTTGCCCAGATTTTCACAATTCTGGGCTAAGTGGCCCTGCTCAGAAAAATTACGTAATTCCTATTAGGAGTGTTAACTAGTAGAATTGCGTAATCTTGGAGCCCAATAGGCTACGAGACAGGATTGTGCAGTTTTTGGAGGGAAGACTGGTTGCCCTCCATAAATGCGCAATTTTCTTAGAAAAATTTCTCAGCCTGTAGTTGGACCATGTCTAGGTGAAAAAGCTGTGAGGGGAATGGATCAAGCTATGATCAACATGCTGCCTTTGTGCAAGTAAAACACTGAAGCTTGTGAACTTGATGAAGCAAGGAAAGGTGTTGTGAAGGTTGGAAGGGAAGCTCCAAAACAAAGCTAAGGAAGAATTTTGGAGGGTGGTTGTAGCCGCTACAACACTTGGCAACACACTGGTAGAACTCTAGCTCTTTGAATGGACCTTGTTCATGAAAATCAAGTCTAACACCTCCGGAAGTATTGTTCAGCTTTCAACTCATTTTGGTTTCACACTAGCTTGATTGTAAGATGTAGAATCTGCCAAGCTCTTGGTCGATTGACACACATTCCATCCAAGGTAGCAAATTTGTTTCGATTGGGGTTGAGGGGTGTATTGGTGCACAAGCAGTATAGTCATCAGAGTCATAGTTTCATCTTTGGTGTTGCTCCACTACTAGCAAGCTTGGATAGTACCTGTTGTTGGCCCTCAGTTTTGGTCTATTTTTGCTTAGGGAAACCTACTTAATCCTTATATTTTCCATCCATTTTCCATCACATCCATCTCATTTTGATTTATTTTATGCATATTCAGGTGTTTAATTTAATTTTTCAATTTCTAGAAGTTTTTATGAAAATTGAGTTTCAAGTGCAATTTTGGACTGAATCAGAAATTCCCGTAATAGCTATGTGGATGACATGTTTGCAGGACACTTGGGCTCGATTTTGATGCATGGATGGATAGATTGGGATCTAGGACTAAGCTAAATCCACTTGGTTTGGCCAGAACAAGCTTTATTAGGCTCGGTCAAGGCTGGTCAAACATGACTAGTCACCAGAAAATCCCTAGGAAATAGGGCAGTTTTGAGATTTTATGGGATTGACCATATTTCTTGGGATGAATTGGATGAGTTCAACTTAGATAGGTGGATATGAGTAGATATGAGTGTTAGAGATAATATAGATCAGTTTGTTTCATAAAACCTCTATTTATAGCCAAGACTTTGATGGCTTTTGAAATGGAATTTGTATGTAACTTTTGTATAATTTGAGTTGGGAGCTAATTTGAAGAACTTGTTTCATTCCAATTTGTTGTTCATGCTTGGTTGATTTACTGAATTTTCTGTAGCTGATATTTCTTCAAGTGTGCAAGGCAAGGGTGGAGGGCCCCCACACCAAGCTAAGTACACTTCTTGGTTCAATTTTCATAGTTTTCATAGACTAGTTTTTGTTTCAAATGTATTTAGATGTGTGATGATTGATGAATGAATATTAGTTTAATTCTAATCTACATATGAAGGGACACAAAGGAATTTAAGTTAAATTCCCCTTCTATTTGGTCTTGAACTAAAACTGAATTTCATTCTCCATTTCTCATTTGAAGTTATTTTTGCATTTCTGGTTTGAAGCAATGGTGATTGTGATATAGTAGGATTGTGAAGAAGGACAATCTGGACCTCCTTAATTAGGAGCCTCTTCTTTTACATCTTCTACATCATAAGCCATTGTTAATTAGTGTTCGTAGATTTATCTTCATGAAAGTAGTATTGTAGGGAAGGACAACCTGGTTCTCCTAAGTTAGGAACCTCTTCCCTCATATATTACACAAATGAATTACAAATTGTTAAAATAGGTTTATATTTGTAATATGTACTTCTTTAAATCTCCAAATTTTATCTTCTAAACTTGATTATATATGATGTCCATATACAGTGGATTTGCCTCCAAGTTTTACAAACCCGGATTGATAATTAAATACTTTTGTTAATTTAGTCAATAAATTAGCCCAACACCTGCTACAACACTTGGCAACACATTGGTAGAACTCTAGCTCTATAAATGGACCTTGTTCATGAAAATCAATTCTAACACCTCCGAAAGTATTATTCAACTCTCAACTCATCTTTGTTTCACACTCGCTTGAGAATGTATAATCTGCCAAGCTCTTGGTCGATTAACACACATTCGAATCCAAGATAGCACAGTTGTTTTGGTTGGGGTTGAGGGGTATATTGGTGCACAAACAATATGGTCGTCAGAGTCATAGTTTCATCTCTAGTGTTGCTCTGTTGCTAGTAGGCCTGAACAGTACCCCAGTGGAGTCACATAGGAACACAAGCATGGCTCTGCTACCAGCGAGCCTAGTCAGTACCCCGACAGACTTACTTGCATCACCTTGCTGCAGGAATCCTTTCTCTTCTTTCACCTTATTCGTTTTTCATTTTCTTCAAACTTTTTTCACTTTTTCCATCTTTCTCAACTGTGCGTAGCACTTATTCATTTCAGTGGAGAAAGAGGGATCCTGACTTATTGAGAGCATAAGAGTTCGTTCCAATGGAGAAGTAGTTTGTATATCTCTGACGTGCCTATTTACGTTTTCCCGCTCATCTTACTCTACTTGGCTGAGCTGACAAGGGTTAACCCAAAAACAACTAACTAGAGCAAGTGACACCAGTTAGTGTGCAAGTGTTGTGTTTTCACCAAAGGTCACTTCGAATAGTATGTATTTTCCATCGACGTATCATGGACTGAAAGTAACAAGTTCTTCATATAGGTAGGATGACAGATAACCAAGTAGTGATAGCAGCACAAGGCCTCTTGTACTTTACTCAACTTGTTTCAAGAGTCATACATAGTTTCATGCAAAACTATCCTACAAAACAAAACAAGCAAATTAACAAACAACAAAGCAAAGCAAGAGCAGAAGTAAAAGCGAAAGCAAAGCAAGTAAGCAATCAAGCAAGCAGACAAACAAACAAACAAAGCAAGTAATCAAGCAAGAAAACAAGCATGCAAGCCACCGACGCATTGGTTTACCCATGTGTTAGAAAATTATATATTACAGAGCAATGGAAACATAAAATGTTGCAAAAATATAAACATAGAAAACACATAAAACAAGAGAGACACAGATATACGTGGTTCACCCAATTTGGGCTACGTCCACGGAGAAATAGCTAGTCCTTCCTTTTATATTATCTAACAAACTAAAGAAATACAACCTACAATAGATATGTTGTAATTCCCTCTTCACTCTCAATCTCCTCTCTCTTCCTCACTTAGAATACAGATCTACATAGATGCAATGAAATTCCCTCATATATAGCGAGGGGTTGCCTTCTAGGGTAAAAAAACCTTAAATTAAACATAACTTCTACCATCAAATCTATGCCTAATGAATGACCTAGATTGACTACAAAATTACAAGATTTTACAAGGCAACCACCCCCCTTGGACCCTCCCTGCAGCGAATATTTTATGGGTGGCATTGCCGCCCCATTATGAACTAGGGTCTAATGCAGTGATACCTTTGAATACAGAAGATAATCAAGCTCCACACCCAACAATCTCCCACTTGGAGACTGATTATAGCAACTCCACCACTGCTTCATTTGCTGGACAATGACTCCACTTTGGACCTAGCTTTTTCTCATCTTCTTTATCATACTTGAAGACCAATTGAAACTGAGCAGATTCTCAGTTTCTCCCTAGTTACAACTTTTGTTAACATGTCTGCAAGGATTCTAGCTAGTGTGTGTCTTTTCCAGCTTCATTTGTCCATCTTCCAACGTTGACTGTATGAAATGGTACTTGAGCTATACATGTTTAGTCTTGGAATGAAATGCAGATTTATTTGCAAGATGTATGGCACTCTAGCTATCACTGTATAAAGTGCCCAACTCTTGCTTCTTACCCAATTCATCCAGAAACCTTTGTAACCAAATCATTTCTTTACTAGCCTCTGTAGCAGCAACATACTCTGCTTCTGTTGTTGAGAGTGCAACAACACTTTGCAGTTTTGGGACCCAACTGACAGTCGTTCCACCTACAGTAAACACATACCCTGTTGTGCTCCTCTTGTTATCTCTATCACCCGCCATATTTGCATCAACATATCCCTGCAGAGCAATGTTTGAACCACCAAATCATAATGCTTGATTTTTGGTACCTCTCAAATACCTGAGAATCCACTTCACCGCTGTCCAATGTTATTTTCCTGGATTATTCATGTACCTACTTACAACTCCCACTACATGTGCAATATCAGGCCTTGTGCAGACCATTACATACATTAAGCTTCCAACTGATGATGCATATGGAACTTTAGACATATGAGCCATTTCTTCCCGAGCCTTGAGACACTCCTCCTAACTTAATTTGATATGGCTATCCAAAGGTATACTAACTGGTTTTACATTCTGCATATTAAACCTTTTCAACACCTTTTCTATGTACTCACTTTGAGACAATGTTAATTTGTGATTCTTCTTGTCTCTAGTTATTCTCAGATCAGGGATTTGTTTTGTAGCACCCAATTCCTTCATTGCAAATGAGATAGCCAATTTTCTTTTGAGCACATTTATTTCCTGCATGTTAGAACCTGCAACAAGCATGTAATCTACATACAATAACAATATAATATAGCTACCATCATTTTTCCTTTTGAGATAAACACAATGATCAGAGTGACATCTAGTATAACCTTGTTCAGACATAAACCTTTCAAATTTTAGATACCACTGCCTTCGAGCCTATTTTAAGCCATACAAGATCTTCTTCAACCTGCACACTAGTTTCTCCTTCCATTTTACCTCATATCCTTGTGGTTGCTGCATATATATCTCTTCCTCCAAATCCCCATGGAGAAAGGTTTTCTTTACATCTAACTGCTCAAGAT
>APFE031470477.1:0-15241 GCA_000404065.3 Pinus taeda | reverse complement strand
TTACTGTGGCAATGCCATTTTTCTCTTGCAAAGTTGCATCCATTGGTTTTTTTAAGACATTAAAAGAATCTAGCTGCTATGGTTTGTTATGATCGATGGGTTATCTTTTAGATTATATTGTAGATGATGTTAGATACATTAAATCATTTTGAAATAAACACAGACATGTTGTTGGCATTGATTAGCGGCATATGCTACAATAACTTATCTTCATTGAAAAAGAGGTCGATGCATTCATTGAGAATCTCTCACACTAAAACTTCTTGAAACATGGCCTGAAACACCATGTGCTAATGATGTTTTCATAGAAGTTGCAACAATGAATGTTGAAGGCAACATGGAAGTTGTAGAAAATAAAAATGTTAATGAAATTTCCATGCAATAGTGTCCTTGAGAGACAAAATATTTCTATGATTTATTTTGGAACAAATTGATGAAGAGCAAGCTATGGAAGGTGACATGTGGTAGTCATTTACATACAAGCCAATTTTTGAAGAAATAGAGGACATGCATGGACAAATTGGAAGAATCGAACAGTTGCACCAGCCAATAAAGACACTGAAATATGAAGTTTACAACAAAAACACAAAGCTAAAGTAATGAAGAAAAGAAAAGGAAATCCAACTGACGTAAAAAAAAATTAAATTGTAAGCATAGCTTAGACTCGGACCAGAAAATATCTTAGTTTAAATTTTTGTTTTTTGTAATTAAAGGGGAGTGTTGCATAAAATAATTTCAACCACCCATTTAAATAGGAGACAAATGTTTGTTGGAAATCTTTGAAAATTTCATATCAGAATGATCTCAAAACATACAGGTAATGACTCATTTTCTTCAGTCAAGGATAGTGTGCATTTGCATGGAGTGCACAAAACAATTACAAGTGATAAGTATATTTATTTTCAAAGTGATTGGTACATTGTTTCCCATTTTCAAATCGATGGTACAACAAACATGGTAAATAAAGTTCTAAAAACATGTTGGAGATAAATTTTGGAGAGCATATAGACAAAATGAAATTTAACTGGTGTCAACAAAGTACAAGAAAACCACCCCTCCTTATCATCTAGAGTTGTGAACTTAGTGGAATTACCAATATGAATAGGTCAGCAAAGGTGTCAAATAGTTCAAGCACAATAAATAGGTAGCCTTTCATAAAAATAAAAAGGTATTCCCATTAAAGTAAGTGATGGTACATCTAAGAGGAGTGATTTCCTAAAGGTTTCTGCAACAAAGTAAAGTCAAAAGTAAAAGAGATAAGTTAAAACTTAAAAGCAAAAGAAAATTGAACCATGTAAAATTCTAATGACAAGGCAATCATGGATATACATCACTTAAAATTTCAATGTTTCAAACATTTATATATCTAACACAAGGTCAAATGATGAACCAAGGAAATGTTGAATGACCAATTACACGTCCATCAATTTATAAACTCTATTTAGTCAAGTGGAAAGGTTTACCAGATTCATGCCACACTGACAAATAGAAAAAAAATGATGAAACACAATGAGAGCAGTTTAACATAAATTGATAAACCAAAAAATGAAGATATGAAAATTGAAAAACCTGAAAAGCTAAATTTGTGAATGCTTGCTTTACGAGTAGAAAAATGTAGAGCCTCAAGGGTTAGTTCAGATGAACCAGACATGAGACCTTTTCCCAAATTTGAGAGGTTACAAGTTTGAATTTCTTTATCCTCTTTATATTACGCTCCAGAATCACTCCAGAATCGGGATCAACATTTACCTCATTTACCATTCACAGATCATAGGAAAGTACTTAGAACTTAGAAGGTTTTCCGCGAAGTATTTTCTTTTGAAAAAAAAGGATAAAAAGATGTAAAACTTCAAAAAAACCTACAACTAGATCACCAAACATGTATCAACTTGCAAACTTAGCTGAAAACATGCAATATTGTGCGAATTGTAGAGCCAAAAGTTGAAGTGTTTGGAAAGTGTTGAAGAGTTTAGAAAGTGTTACATTTTAGTATTTTTTAGGATATATCCTCCATATAAACCCAAAAATCCAAATTATAAATTACACGTTTTATTAAAATTAAGTGATAAGTTCTCCCTAAGGATGGTCAAAATGACATTTATTAAGCAAAGAAGCCATAGAAGCATTGGAAGTAATGGTAAATGTATAAAGTATGCATACATATGTTTTCCAGAGTCTAGACTCCACCCTATGTTAGAGGCTTACTAGAATTTGATCACCACAGAGTTATTAATTGGTCACGTTTATGAGGTACAAGGTTCATGTATCTCCCCATTCAAAGTGAGTACTATGGAGTAGGATAGATCTTCAATCCCTAGCCGAAGGATGAATAAATCTACCATCACTGATAGGGAAGGCATGTAAAACAATATTAAATCTGCCATCACCGAGGGGAAAAGAAATCCAACCTTGCCTTTAGGTGATAGCAATCAAAAAAGATGTAAACAGTAGTAATTCTGATATCACTGAGGGGAATATGTGAAAACAATATTAACTACTATCACCAAAGGGAAAAGAACTCCAGACCTTGCCTTCGGGTGCTAGAAAGCAAAAATATTCAGATTTCCAACCAGCTCATCCCTGGTGTGTCACCAGTGTAAAGATAAACTTCCAAATTCCTACCAAAGCATCAATCAGTTTCCAAATAATATTCAACGGTATTTGGGTATTTATTCAGTTTTAAGAAACTGACAAGGCTGGTAGGCAGTAGTGTTCTTTTCCCAGTATGTACAATCATTATTGGACAAACTTAAGCTTTGTCATATTGGGTTTCAAGACTAAACTTCTCGCTAATTGTTATCATAATGAGATTACAATGGGTAAATTGGACTGTATCGGAAACCTCAAAATAGACTGTCGTAAGCTTCACCATTCTTGATGCTTGACAATATAAATACTGACCTTAGATTTGATGTGTAGGAGGTGCATGATAATATAAACATCGTTGCAAAGTTCCTAATTAAAGTTCAAAAATTAGTCTGAAATTAGAAGATCTACACAAATCTAGACCTTTTTACTGTCAGCTGTGTTTGCGATATATGGAAACGTATTGAATAGTACACAGTTAAAACAAGACAACACAGTAAAAATACACATTTTTGTGACATATGGAACCGTGGAGACAAATTGGGTTTCTTGTATACTCTGGTCACCAAATTACGGAAAATCTTCAGACCTCTTCTCATTTCGGTCCAACATGTGCGAAGGAGCGAATGCAGACTCTTATGTTGGCATGAATGAAGAAGCCCCCCGAGGGCCAAATTCATTGTAATCTTTTTTGCTAGTTATGTTGTGGTAGCTTTTTGGTTAAACAAGTATTTTAGGCAATATACACGCCAAGTCTATAGGAATAGGTATGAGTAGGCTGGGCATAAAAATTTTTCAATAAAAAGATTCGATGAGCAGCAGGATGCAATTGTTTTCATTTTCATCTATAACTGTCATTCTTTTAAATTTAAATTATTAAAAAAAAGGGCGAAATTTTGCTCAGAAATCTCTTAAAGCCGACAAGTTTATGGAGAAAGGTTGTTGATGTGATTAAAGGGGAAAAATGAATAGCCCGGTAGGTTAATCAACTAATCTCGTTAAAGGATTGTTCTACTTGTGGTCGCTTCAACAAGGTGGCCATATGAAGACTCTTACTTTTCTCATTTTACTTATTGCACAGAAAAAAGTTAATTACAGTTCCAACTACATCATTAAAATCCATTAGAATACATCCATGTTAACCTGGGGAGGATCTGATAAGCACCTATAGCAAAAAATGAAAAAAAGAGCCCAACAAGCGGCTAGGGTAATCCTAGCTGTCGCCCTCAGCTGCTACAGGAATTTGCAATTTCCGTTTGCTAGCTCAGCTGCCGCCTTCCGCTCATTGTAGGACTCCTTTTCCATGACTGAGGATTTATTATGTTTGCGAGTTTTGTTTTTGTTGATTTGTGTTTTCTATTGTGTCCTTACTAGTTGATGGCCGAGTTTTAAAATTCGCCTGCAAATCAGAGTTGTTGATTTAAAGAGTTCTTTGCTGGGTGGTCTTTAACTGCCCCATGGTTAAGTGATTCACCTAAGTAGCTTTGTAAAAGGATCCGGCACAATTCCTTCTCTTAATTTGGAATTTTCTTCTGCGGTCAACGAGAATGTTAAAATTCTCAAGGAAAAAAGGGTTGATGGGTAAGGTTATCCACCTTTGCCCTAATTATACTTCTATTTTAGAACGGATTTCTAACAATTAGGTAGATCATGAACTCATTGGTACTATGTACTATGGAAATAGATATCATGCTTTTATTTTTGAATGTGAGGACAAAGATCTGATCTTCAGATCTGAGCCTTACTTCATAGACTCCACGAAAATGTTTGTCATCTATTTGACTTTGAATTTTAATCCTAACATAGAAATTTTCTACGCCTACTGGGATCAAATTGCCATATCTTCCCCCTTTCATATCTTCCCATTTTTTTTGGTATTTTTTAAATCTATCGACAAATTGGCCCGCTATATTATTAGTTTAAATTCTAAGGAATACAACTTCCCATGTGCCAAAATTTGTGTTAGAAATGTATTTTGCAAAACTCCCAAAAGTAATTTGACGTGCTATATTACTAGTTTACAGTCCAAGGAATACAACTTCTAGCATGCCAAAATTTGTGTTGAAATGTATTTTGCAAAACTCCCAAAGGTAATTTAGCTGACTTGGAGGGTCCAAGTCATCTTCAGGTTCTAGATTATGAGCAAGTTCCTTTCAAGGTTGAATGATTAATTCAATATCCCATTTTGATCAGGCAGTTCCAGATCTAGTGCAATCAGAGATCATCAATTCACCTGTTGAGGAAGAGGTTTCACCTAAGGAAAGGACAAAAAATAGTCTTTTAGAAAAGAAGTAAGAAGTAAAGAAGAAAAATATGTAATCCTTTTTTTTCAAATGTTCTAAAAATTAATCAATGTTATTAACCATTAATAAAATATAGAAAATATCAAAGTAAGAAATCTCCAAAATATGGTGTCTTGATCTTCCTACAGATCTAGTAAAAAGATGGTTTCACTTAAATTCTAGAGATGTTTTATTTTTATATTACCTTGTGCAAGAAATTTGTAAGAATCTATTCATGTACTCAAAAAACAATGTATTTAATTTTCAGTAGATCTAGTCTTGAATCCCCTGCACTCTTTTTGTCAAGAAAAGTATGGTTTTTTTGTCCTCTTCCTTTTACATTTATTGAAGAATTTTTAACATGTTCTAATAACAATTTTTTTAATACAAAAATTGTAACCTTCATTCCTATATACTGCTTTAGCAGCATGTTCCAATAGCAATTTTTTTTTAATACAAAAATTCTCATTACAAAAAAAATCCAATATAAATAAAATAAAAAAAAAATACATCTATAAACCCTATTTTTGATCTCCTGATAAATACATCCCAAATTAGATTCACATGTATCTATTTATAAATAGATACCAAATTAGATTCACATCTATCTATTGAAACATTCTCATAAACAAACTTGGAAAACAAACAACGTTAAGCAGATACCTCACTTCTCTTATAGAATATCTCGCTTCTACGAGCACAAAGTACAAATTTCAAAAACACACAAATGTGAAAATCAATATGCAGTTTACAGTGTAAACATCACTGCACCTTTATATATAAGGGCTGACATGCCATCATAAGGGTTGAGAAGGACAAGGGGCGGACTAAAAAAATTGGTGTTCTGTGTGGGAGCGATTTTTATTCTTCGACGTCATTCATGGAACAGCAATGACGAGCCACTCTAACAATGTTGATTGACTTCTCAGTCTGCCTCTAACTCTTCTGGGCTCCTAGGCACTCAAATTGTGGAGAGCTCGCAACTTAAACTTATTATTCCAACAAAATCCTTGTTTGATTATGAGCAAATTAGACTGGAAAATGAACTGAAAAAATCTCCAAAACATATAATAGATAGGCTACAACTTATCAGGGGGTCTAAAGAATAAATAAAGTGGAATTATAACAACTAGATCTAGATATGATGCACTGATCCAAGACAACCCTCTTGCTTGGTAGCATAGATTAGTATGGAAGGGACAAGGCCCCCTTAAATGTAGGTTGTTCCTTTCGTTGTTGTTGGAAGGAAAAACATTGACTTGGGATATAGTTGTTATGGAAGGATGGGTAGGTCTTGGATATTGTATTCTATGTTAGGTGAATGAGGAGCCTATTGCTCATTCATTTATTCATTGTCCTTTGGTTATTTATGTTTGGAAGATGATTTTCTCTTGTTTTAACCTTGATGTCTAGTGCAATGGAATCTCAATTGAAAAGTGTTTCTAGACTTGAAATCAAAGGTTTATTTCATCTCCCCTTAAATTCCTTCTAATTTTTGTATCGTGGGGAATTTGGCTAGGGCAAAACTGTTATTTATTTGAATGTTGTGGTTTTCTCTAAAGTTATTGCACACAATGCAATATCATCTTATCTTGATCAAGTGAAATCACTAAAAGGAAAAAATATTAGCCTAATCAAAGATGTGGAGCTACCAACTAGTATAGACATGACAAAGATGAGAGCAGAGCAGCATGTGGCATCGGGCTTGGTGGTGGCGTTCAAATAAGGGGCACAAGTGCTGAGGGACGATATGCACGATGTATTGTCTGTGTCTACACACCCTACCAACATCAAGATTGACAGCAAAACTAGAGGTCGAGTCCAGGCAGAGCGATCCAAGCACATATCAGCTGTGAAACGAATGGCTTGCTGGCGGTGCGCCTGTCCTGCTTCCTCATTAACCGTTCAGTTTCGCTTCCTCATTAATGGTTGAGTTGGATCATGGATCAACGATCACACTTCATTCAATCGTCTAACACCACAAATCCACGGTCAACAATATGACACCGTAGCGGCTGGAGCAATTCATTTCAAAGGGAAACGCCTTACGACGTAAAAATGCCTTACGACCTAATTAACAATTTTTTTTAATAATTTAATTAGGAAATGTAAATCAATAAAAATGTGACTATTTATATATATTTATATATGAAAATTACATGAACCAAAATTTACACGATCCTGGAAATAACATCCACCATATACCAATGTATAAAATCCCAGTTCTATTTTTCAGTCCAATAAACTAGTTATTAAAAGCAAAACAAAATGTCACTTCGATTCGAATTTCATAATCTACTTTATGTGGCAACCGCCAACCGTTTTGAACTTACAATGCACATATCATTATTGGCCCTGCAAACATAGTGTAGTTTGTGATTTTGTGATATCACTTGAGATGAAGAAATTTACCAAATCCTTAGAAATTAACAATCTCTCTCGAGATCAAATAGAAAATGAAGCGAATCTGTGGATACCGAGCAGTCTTCTACCTACTCGCCGGATTTGAGGACGCAACACGGGACTCTGAAATGAATTTAATCAGCAGCCTAGGCTAGGCTGGTTTCAGGCGAAAGTCATTACATTAGTTTAGATTCATTTCACACAGGATTTATTGTAGTTCAGGAGATCAAATCTTTGGAACTACACATTCGAGATTTTAATATGGTAATCTTTTTATTAAAAATATATTTAAGATTTACTCACATTTAATTATATGATAAAGAAATTACTAAATACATTAGATAATTTATTATTGTGAGAACTTTGACATATTTATGCATAGAAATGATACGATTGTTAAAACCAGAATTTATAAAAACAATAGAGAAAACCTGGATAATTAAGTCTTCTGTCCCCTTGTCAATTATAATGGCGCTTCGTTTTAATTTATAGAGAATTCCAGAGCTTTTGAAGAGTTTTCCCGAATTTTGATACTGGGAAATCAAAGAGCAAAATCGGTTCATTTTTTGGTCAAGTTTGCGTTAGGTTTGGGGTCGGTGATTTCGCTAGGATGTGTAAAAGGTAGGCTGACCAACCCCTAGGTTAATAACTGTCATATCGGTGGAAAATTTGGTAATTGATTTGGAAGCGATTCTATCACATATTATGTATGCAGATCCTGTGATAACAAGAGGGACATGTGTTGCCCAGATGGGGCTTCGATTTGAGATCGAGACGATCGTTATGGAAACACATTATATATCTAATATACAAGTTTTGGTACTTCAGACATTCGAAGTATGTAGCGTATTTGGTTTTTAAAGTGTGGTTTATCATATTATATTGGTCATGAATGTAAGAGACCCATGGTCATTTGGCACCACTGGAAACTGTATCACTCAAGTATTTGACTGTAGTAATGAAAATTAACATGAAAAATCCAAATAGTCTTCTTATGTAATGTGAATGGAATATCTAGGTTAAAGTAGGTGTAGATCTGAGATATTTGCCGAGTGAGACTTGTGTACCTATTGGAGAAATAAAAGGGTGCCAGGGGCAACTCTTCAGGCATGGAAAGCAGGTTGATGAACAATTGCAGGGAGGAGCGTGCGTGCCAGAATATTTTGTGTGTACCGTACACCTGTCTTCACCAGTCCTAGGGTAATGGGGAGCGTGGGTATATGATGTCACATGGTGTAAGAAAGTATATCTCCTCCATGCTCAGTGAGTAAGGATTTTGGAGGACAGGGAATGGTTTTCTAGTTGCGTTGAAAACTTACTGAAAATCCTTACACAGTTTTAAGCCGGAAAGGTTTTCTTTCTATTTGAAAACTTTAAGTAGTTGCTCTGAATCATGACATAATTTGTCCCTAATGTTTTGCAGTTTATATTCCAGCTCTATGTATCACTTTTTCTTACAGGTGTTGAAGAATTTTAATGAAATGATTGTATCGTGTTAGTAATCTTAAACTTCTGATGACGTACAAAACTACAAATGGTTTCACATTCTCAAACGCTCAGCATTTCTAATGAATGAAAGATGTTTAGTAGATAAATAATTTGCCCGCATCCAAGAGGAAGGGGAATTTTTTTTTGGCGCATTCAAAATCAATGGATTGAAATTCCCTCGAAGTGGATAAAATTATTTATTACGACATCAAAAATTAAAATAAAAAATGGTTAAATTATTTGCACCAAGATGTAAGAAAATTATTAATGATAAGTTTTGCCAGTAGACGAACCACCCGCAGTCGCTGTTGCGCAGATCACAGATCTAGAGGAAAGAAGGCGGCATGAGATGAAAAATGACAATAAAAGAATTGCAGGAAGACAGCATGAGAAAAAATATGAAAAGAGATGCAAGAAATAGGGCAAGGGAGAAGATTTACTTTTGTTGCATTGGCTGGCGCTAACATTCTTGCCACACTCGACAGGCAGCTTCATGGCTTGGGTAACATTGACGCCTAGCTGCTTAACGACGTCACTGTTGAGAAGATTACAGAGGCATTGAGAGTCCTTGTCGATGACAGAGATGAGAGTAGAGCAGCATGTGGCATCGGGCTTGGTGGTGGCGTTCAAATAAGGGGCACAAGCGCCGAGGGACAATATGCACGACGTATTGTCTGTGTCTACACACCCTACCAACATCAAGATTGACAGCAAAACCAGAGGTCGAGTCCAGGCAGAGCGATCCAAGCACATATCAGCTGCGAAACGAATGGCTTGCTGGCGGTGTGTTCGTCCTGCTTCCTCATTAACTGTTCAGTTTCGCTTCCTCATTAATGGTTGAGTTGGATCAGTGTTGGATCATGGATCAACGATCACACTTCATTCAATCGTCTAACACGACACCTCAGCGGCTAGGGAAATTCATTTCAAAGGGAAAGGCCTTACGGCGTAATGAACTAAATTCTAGAAATTTAATGAGGTATTCCCCGAGATTTCTCCTAAATATGGTCCAAGCTTCACTTTAGGAAACTTTATAGAAAACAATACAACAAAAGATCCAGATTGACCTATTTGAAACTGATTTCTAGAGCATACGAAAACCCCAACTTCCTTTAAGAACATCTCTAAAAATATATTGAGCCAATATTTGTAACTTTAAATACATATTTTCCACAATTTTTCCTTAATGTGGTCTAAGTTTCATGGTTTGAAGCCTCGCTGAAAAAAATTACAGTGAAAATTTCAAACTCACATGTTTGAGACAAAATTTAGTAGCATTCAAAAAACTTAAATTCCTTGGACCATATCTCCAAAAATATAGCAAACCAAGATTTGAAAATTGAACCAAAGATTTCCCAATATGTCTTATCAATATTCTTCATATTTCACCATCTAAAAACTCCTACAAAATCTTTATAACAAAAATGCCCCGAGGACCTATTTGAAGCAACAAAACCTTAGGATCAAGGGCTCTGATACGAAATGTTATGATCTCCGCAACTTAAAAATGATAAGAAATAAATAACTATTTTCCCATTTGATTGGGAAACCCCCTTTTAAAATAAATACAATGAACAAGACACTATTTCATGATCCTAAGACAAGGTCTCCTTAGTATATATATAGGAGACAACATGTATAATCATAATAAAATGAGACTATGAGGGGTTCTAGTCTACATAACAATATAACAATAGAAATGTAATCAATCAATATCTATGGTTTAATAAGAGATTTTTGGGTTAACCTGGGGTTATATAGGGCTTAACATAGAAGATGGAAGTGGGAATGATCACCTAGGTATATATAACCCTTGTTTGTTTCTTCTTTTACTCTCATATTCACTTATAAAGTATGTCTATGGCCAAGGAAGAGAAGGACAACTTCTCAATGAGACTTAGATTAGAGGGAGGTGGGAATCATTACCTATTTATTTATAGCCCTTGTTTATTTCTTCTTGCACCATTATCTTTTCTTATAAAGTATGTCTAGAGTCAAAGAAGAAAATGAGGTTTTTAATCAGATGTTATTGCATGTACCATCATTCAATTATATTTGTTTCTATGTTTTATTTTACCTATTTTATGTTAAATATTAAAAGAATAATTATTAAAAAAGTGAAAAGATTATTAAAATAAACATTAAAGATATATTTAAATTGAAAATATTAACAATATAACTGAAATAAATATTTACAAAATAACACAACAAAGTAAACATTTTGGTTTTTAAAAAATTATATTATTTTAATTATTTAATATGATTAGGAATCATAAAAGAAGTAAAAGAACCTCTGATAATAATATATTTTTTATATAAAATATTTCCATAGTGACAATAAATGTAATAAATAAATAATTTTTCAACCTTTTTCAAAGACTAGTGTTGGGTTAGTTTAATTGTATCAAATTCCAAACATTAAATTGTCAACCCAGGAGCATAAGATTTGAGGCACTACAATTCCTATGAAAAGATACAAACATCAATGAATATGTTCTTATATTACTAATATAATAAATATCATGTCAAAATCATGAAATTATCTGTCACCTACAAAAGATTTGGTTACTAAACAACAAACTTAGGGGTACTTCTACAAGATCTATAAGCCCTTATTCACTATCTTGATTTTCCCTCCTCATAGTTCCAAACTTCATATTTTACAATGAACAAATCCTAACACAAATGAGGAATCATACAAGATTTATTATTAACTAAAACTCCTATTACAAATATTTGTATCACATGTTCCAATATCTTCCAAGCCCTTATCAATTCAACTATCAAATGAATCAGAGAAAGAAACATAGTATTCAAAGAGTGAACAACTTATTGATCAACAAGAAAGATAGAATATTTAACTATGGCGGCCACTAGGGATTGACATAGGGCCTCTTCATTCACTACCTACAACCTTTCACACTCAAATTTGTTCATGTAGGTTGAAATATTACAATGCATCAATACTCCTTTAGTGAAATCTTCTAGCTCTACAAATCATTAATATGATTTGAAACCAAAGGTGGAATCAAACATAATATATTATCATCAAATATTCAATCCATAATATTTTATATTAATTATTATGGTCGAGATCACGATTCGATTCTTGATCTATGAGAGACTACTGTTGTTTACATTCACACATAAAGCCTTGTTCACACATAAAATAAAACATAATATATAGAAATGAAACATAAAAATTGACAATCAAATGATGTTTATACATATCAAACCAATTGTTAACAAAGATTCATTACTAAAAATATAACACATAGGAAGGTACATGGCTAAGTTAGTAGGCCCTCGCCAACCAACAAACGTTTCCCTAAAGAAACCCTATATTGTTATAGGATCAAAACATATACATGTGAAACAACACCAACAATAGTCATTCCATTACTTGATTCACAAATACAGTACATCAAATGAGTGAAGAAGTGTCCCCAACAATCTAGTGCGATCATTTTACAACATAGGCATAGAAAATAAACTGCAACTCACCAAGTTCGAAGACCCTGGTGCTGCTTTCAAATATTACAAGGAATATCATGATGTTCATAAAAAAAATTGCTACAAAGATAAACTAAGAAATGATCCATTAATGCAACCATCCCTATATATATTTGGAACAATGAGGATCTAGATGATGTGAGCATCCTTAAACTAAGTAGTTCTGTTAGCATACCCGTGATCTCAACTACTTTGTGATTTAGTTTCAACTTGTGCTCTCCTGAAATACTACCAGATCAAAGTGGAGGATGAGGGACCTTCCCAAGGATGTCGTGAAAATAACACATGTGCTATTTTCCATATTGATAATATGTTCCTAGGTTAACTGTGGAGTATGGCTGCAAGTACTTAAATGAGTTATAAGACCTATATCCATTAATCTTCATTAGTGGTGAAAATATAAATTAATCCCTTTTAATGCATTTGCAATATGGACTTTAATGATTAACAATGTATTTTTACCTTTTAATCTGTATAACATGGTTTTCCTTTAGTAGGTGAAAGGAATGGGTATATTATGGAAAAAATGTGGGTTGGAGGAGGGCATAAGGAAGTTAATTTCTAGCAAAGACAATGTAAATTTAGGCCCCTGCCATCTCCCCCAAGGATGATATTTTGTGTGTCCTCCCATAACAAAATTATACTAGCATAACCAAATCAATACTGGAAACTTCCTTGAACAAAACTAATCAAAATTGTGATAATTTTGTAGCTTTATTAATTGCCAATATTGATATTCGCACTAGGTCCACCCTTTCTCCTTATTTCTCATAGTTTCTTTTGAAGATATTTGTTCTGTATGTCCATGTAAAAACTTTCCCTATACCATTTCCTAGCCATATTGAGTAACTTCTTTTCTTTTGATATCTTAACAATTTTTTGATGCAATGTTTCATTATTTATTTTCAAAATGGAATTCTCATTCTTAACATATCAATCAAGAACCTTAAATTCTTCTATTTTAATCTTCAATTTCTCAATTTTCTTCCTCAATACCTGATTCAATGGTATTCTAGATATAGTATAAGATATGGTAGGGTTTATAGGATCATAAAATTCAATTACATGCTCAAAGTTATCCTAGGCAAAGGGACCATCAAAGTCATGGTAACTAGGAACCTATGTTATTGCATACTTCATTCTTGGATCTTTAAGTGAAGAGGTGAAAACCCATTTTCATTTAACATGAATATACATAGTAATTGTGTGGACATAAGAGAAGGATTTACATGAGTCTAACAACTCATTATAAAAGTGAGGAGAAGGTGAAAAATAGGGCTTACTAGAAGGCAAAGGAGTTGGTTCATCAGGAGAGTTAGGGAGTGAAATTCAAGGTAAACATGAAGATGAGATAACTTGTTTATGAAATTTCCTCCTTACCATGCTTTTGGTTACTCTCCTTGATGCAATAAAGGGTTCCTTATTTATTTTTCTAGCCTTCTTGGGGTTTTCCTTGTAGGGGTTAAAATCTTCATTCTCTTGAGCACTTCCCTTCTCACCATTATCAATGTCATCATCCTCAGACTTCTCTTTGATTTTTTCTCAATTTTCCTCAGAAACCCTTTTAGTGAACCCTTTTGGTACCACCTGTGGTGATAGAAGGTGATTACCAAACTAATTTTTGGTCAAAAAGGCATCCCATATATCTCTCTTTTTCTTAATTCATCACAATTAAAATCTTAATGAGGTTGTGGTGATACACGTTGTCCTTTGCATCCCTAGATTTCTATTGTACACCCTTTTCCATGCGTCCTAATCTCTTATATAGAAATTAAGGAATCTTTGAGGTTTAAAATGGGCTTCCTAAGGAAAATAATAAAATAATAGTTAAAATAATCAAATAAGAGATATGATTTTTTAAACAAAAATAAAGGAAACTACATTTTTTAGTATATTTTTGGCTTATCTTCGTATAGGTTTACTCAAATTCCAAGTGCATACACCTTTTGGATGTGGAATTTGACGAGTAACGACTATGCATTCTTCTAAGTAGACCCACATAAAAAAAAAAAATATGAAAAACATGTTCAACACATTTTTTTTTCATGTGTTTTCAATTTTTTTCCGATGTGTGTCTACTCAGAAATATGTTGAGTGGGTACTCATTGGATGTGAAATTTGAGCCTACATCTAACAAGTGTATACAAATGGAATTTTAGAAAACCTATAGGAAGATAATACACAAATACAGTTTAAAAAAAAAGGTAGTTTTCTTCTTTTCCCTCCAAAATATTTTCCTTTGGGGATGACATCATCATATTTGAATCCTATTGGTTAATTTAAATTTAATTTTGTTGGTATATGTTTTGTTTTGAATCAAAATTTTTACCTCAAAATTCCCCTAATTGAAATAGGGGAAATTTATACACTCACTAGCTTCAAAATGTATAAGTAAACTTATGTGATAAAGGAAGGTAATGGCATACCATTTTTCCATGATGTAAGAGGATGGTGCTAGCTCCAAGTAATTAAGGAATCAACTCTAGGCTCACTTCTCCACCTATTATTTTTAAAGTAGTGATCACCCTATTGGGGGAGCCGTGTGGCTTGAGCCACTAAGTCCTCTATTACAACCATTACCAAATCACCAATTCGAGCTACATTACCATAAAATCCATAAGAAAATTTCATTCATATGTCATCTTCATAACCTTGGAATTTTTATGTAACCAACTCACAAAAACATAGGAAAAGATAGATCAACGACCTAAAAATAAGCCTTTTTGAGGGGTAAACCTATTTTTACATCACATAAATGAACAATTATTGGATGATTCAAATGACAATATATCCTTGGTATACATAGGATTCTCTTGGGTCAAAATATAATTAGGGCCTACATAACAATAATAATGTAATGTCATAATAATAACGATAGTGGGATTCTATGTGGCATAAAAATAACAATATGGGCGACACACTATCATTATAAGGACCTAACATGCCCCTCTCCTTCAAAAAAGTGTTTT
>APFE031470476.1:0-12954 GCA_000404065.3 Pinus taeda | reverse complement strand
GTGGTCCCTTACATGACATGGGTTAACCACCTTATTTATTACTATGGCCCATCCCATTATTACATTATTACCTTGGGTACCTCCCTCGGTACCCCATATTACCCCCCTAGGTACATAACAGCGGTACAAAACTGCTGTAGCTGCATAATTAAAACTCAGTCGACCAATTTTGAGGGGCCGAGGGAAATTTTTTGAAAGGAAGTCTCAGAAAAAGATCATTTACAATGTGCAAGAAACTAGCCAGGGCAAAACAAGTGGAAGAAAGTTATATGAACTTTAAACTTTTTGTTATACAAATGATCACCACTAGTATTGTAAATGACTTTTTAATCAGCGTTGAAGAGGTTTTGTCATCACACATGTATATGGGAAAGGCTTACAGCACATGAAGAACATGGCACTCCAATAGATTGTTGGGTAATTAAAGAAGATCAACATGGTTAATTGGTTCCGAATATCTTTGAGGAAACCAAAAGCAAAAAAATAGGGGCAGTTTCCTATTTCTTAGCAGCAGTAAAGGGATAAGACATTAAGGACCAGTAAGGAGCTTCAAACATCCACCACAGCTAAATTGAAGGAGACCACTTGTCAGAGAACGAGATTTGATTGTAATTAATGCTATTACCAGCATGATGTGGAGTTAGACTCCTAATTGTCTTAGGTTTCTAAAACGTATAGTTAGCAGTTTGTTGCATTTAATAATTATTTAAAGTTTGAATAGGTGTCATAGCAAGCAGAATTTGAGTTCCCCTCAGGTTGGAGGAGGAATCTCAACTATGTAAAGAATTCTATATATATCAGTAGAGCTAATGTACAAGGGGTTGGAAAATTATTGAGAAAAGCTCTTATATTGTGCTTTGTGTAAAAGACTCTGTTTTCTAGTAATACAGTATTAGCCTTGCTTCTCAGGAATCAGAATGAATTTGATGTTCTCAATGTATTGTGTTGTCTTCTTCCTATTATCTACAGTGTTATGAATGTGTGATCACTTAGAAATCACTAACAATGCTCTAATTTCCTGCATACATTTGTAAACTGTGTTGGTCCTTTATGTGTTTGGTGTGTTCTACATATGTTGGATTCTAAATGCCCTGACTTCTATGCAAAGCTAACTTTACTGTCAATACTGAAACATATCTGACTCCATAAGCCCAATGGATACTTTCTAATTGTATTTCAACCTCTTATACTTGTTAATTTTGTTTCATAGAGTTAGCCATCTTATTCATTATCCAAATTTTTAATCTTGTGAGAGAGCCCTCTCAGGTTGGGGAGGCTAAGCCTCAACCTAAAGTAGGTTTGAAATAGTTACTTAAGATCTACCTGATCACAACAGCCTGTCAGGGTTTGATTTTGAGATAACAGTATTAATCAGCGATCCGTGGGATTTTAAGTCCCAAAACTGTGTAGGGGCCGATATTGCATTGTGGAGTTAAAGTTCTAGGGAAGGGCTGAAAAATTTAACAGAAGAAATGCTCGACAAATTCAAGGTGAGTGGCTCCCATTCTCTCTCCTCCACATGGCATCGGTGTTCGGCGGATCAACGGGGTTTCAACTTAAAAAGACCTGCAAACCGCCCATATTGCGATAAAGTGGTGCATCGCTGGGGGGCTGAGAGAAATGAATCTAAAGGAAAGCATGAAAAAATAGGGCGTAACGGGCCTCTTCCTCTCTCCTCCAGGGGGCCACGTGGTGGCCTCTGATTGGTCCACTAAGCTGACATGGTAGATGCCATCAATGATGACATGGGAAATATAGATGATGACATGGAAGTGGGCATGTGTCACTCATTTTTTGCGTTTTCAAGCATCCAATGGGGCTGTTTTCCGGGTGCCAAGTGGCAACACTCACAGGGTGGCTTGTAGTAGTGATGGTGTTGGCAATGATGTCACCCATCGGAATTGGTGATTGCACAATGTAAAGCTTTCTCTTCTGTTGAATCTCCTTCTCGACTGCAATTGCAATAAGAAAAGCCCCCCCTTGGATGCGATATTCCATAGGATATATTCCATAAAGATCTCGCATCTAGATTGTCGGTTTGTGCTAAGGAAAAATGTAAAGGGATCTCCCTCTCTGTGGTTGTGATTGCGATAACGAAGGAATAAGACCCCGTGCAGCTATTGAGAGCCTTAGCGCTCAGAGGATTAAGTCATTCTTTCTAGCCCTGGTCATATGGGAAAAGCTACAAAAGGGAATGAAAGCATAGGGTCTAAGGGGAAAATTAAAAGCACCAACCTGTTTCATCCATTTTTAGTGTTTAAAGGCCCATCACTGAGAGATTTGGCTGTCACACTTCAACAAGGCACTAATAGTACATGACAGAGGGAAAAAGGGTGTGATGGGTTGGCAGTTAAGGTAGACACTGACTAGGAACCAGACAAGAGGGGATTAACCATGCCTTAGCAGGAATACGCCAAGACCAAAGGCCAGCAAAGAAGTGGCATGAAGATATTTCCAGAAACCATCATTTCAGTTTCAATGGATTAATTCTGTGTTGTTGTTTTGATCATTGTATTATTATTTTGTTTTGATTTCAAGAAATGAATCTCCCTGCTGTAATAGTTAGAGGATTCACACTAAGATACCCATCCATACAAACAATTGTAACTTAAGCTTGAAAGATATTTTTTGTAACTGATTTTCTTGCCCTCCCTCTCCTTATGAAAGGGAGGAAAAAAGCATTGAAGAAAGGTTATGAATTCTAGGAAAAAACTGTATGTGCTTATGAAGTTGTATGGATTCGAGATCTACATCTTGCTTAATATGAATGAAACAATTGTGATTCCCATGTTCCCGTATTACAATATGTTGTTTCTATGTTAAAATTCCATTAAGTTCGCACTTCCGCTCTGATTTCAAGCAACTGTAACTACTAGAAATATCTCTTATATTCTTACAGATTCATTGGTGTTAACTAGTTAATACATATGTGATGGGCCCCAGTATTGCAACAATAATGCTGCAACTCCTGGTACTCCC
This sequence comes from Pinus taeda, assembly GCA_000404065.3. Lineage (NCBI taxonomy): Eukaryota > Viridiplantae > Streptophyta > Pinopsida > Pinales > Pinaceae > Pinus > Pinus taeda. The sequence goes on along the minus strand of APFE031470476.1, from coordinate 9,975 downwards.
TTATTTACTTTTATCAACCCGGTAGTTCGTAACAAACTTGGAAGCGACAGTGCTATATGCACAAGTACTAGCTCTTGCCGCAGGCTGTCACTGGATCAGTTGGCACAAGTCCGCTAGGAGCTTAAGCCAACTTCTATGAGTTCCTAGAAGAAGCTTTTAACTGTCATGGATGAAAGCTAACTCAAAAGAGGCTAATATACTTGCAGAAAGAAGATGAAAGCTAAAAGGAAATGCAAACCCTAACAAACCCTAATTTTGCCGACTAACCCTACTGGTGCAAGTAAACAGACAAAAGCTACATAAACGAATACCGTTGACTCTTGGAAAGGTAAAGTGCATGTGTCTAAGCTATCTCTAAATTGGAATCTGAAAAAGGAACATCTTTTTGTATTTTTGACTCATATTTGTGGAATTATCTTGCATGTGTTCGACTGTTGTTGACTGTGCAGAGGCGAGGTGAGGAATGGAACTGGCGAGGTGCTTGCAGGAGGTTGGGAAGGTGAGAAGACGGCCTAAGGGGTCCCTAGCACCCTTCCAGAGAGTTTCACAGTGTTCGGATATCAAGAAACCAATTTCGTGAGCTTATACAAGTAGTCTGCAGGGGTTCTACAGGATGTTCTGTAACTTCTACAGGATGTTCTGAAAGGGAATTTTGGAGGGTTGATGGAGGAAGAAAGGTGAAGAAGTGGGTATGGAGGTGAGATAAGGGTGTGAGGAGGTCGAGGACTTGGTGTATGGAGCCGAGGAGTGATGAGGATGGTTGGATTTGTTCAAGGAGGGGTAGAGAAATGTTGCAGAAAAATATAGGAATTAGCGCAAAGCGAGAGAATGTGGCAAATGTAAGGCAAGAATCCAAGTTAGAGGATGGAGTAGGCAGGATTGATGGAGTACGGGTAGATATAGAGGTATTACAGGTGCTCTGCAAGTTATTTCCCAAATTGAACAAACAAAGACTCGGAAAACCAAGGACCTAGCTACTTTAACCTAATCTGACCTAAATAACAACAAATAAAATGAACAGAAGTTTATTTGCAACGAAATCATGTGAAATAGCTATGGAAACTAAGCAATCATGAACTTGAGCATGTAACCACAACTGGTATCAACTTCTGCAAATGAGAATTTAACACTAAAAATTGCATGATGAAGCAAAGAAAGTGCTTTTGGTGGCGGCAAGGACACCTTGGTCTCAGCTCATGGTCCCACTAAGGGAGAGGTGAGATCAGGGGTGCTTGATAGCCTTTTTCTGAAGATCTTCTCAGTTATTAACCTATCAAATCAATCTAAACATGAAAAGCCTTTTTAATCATCAACAATGACCTAAGTAACCAAGCAAGATTTTAATCTACTTAAAATAAATTATTTTGCAAAGACATTAAAAACAGATAACAACACACAAAGGAAACCTTGGCACTTGGGTTGGGTCCAACCCCAAGAGCTACAGGCTCCTAAGAAATGTCGGGTTGTGTTATATTCTGTGTTATTAGGTTGGGCGAACCTACCTATGGTTTTTCGGTCCATGGTATTGGATTCTTCGACATGTATAAATATGTATTGTAACATTGAAAGGAAAATAATGAAAAATCAAGCTGGTAGTCCCGGTTTTGGGATCCAGTGGGAAATCTCTGTGTATATGTGTTTTATGTGTTATGCTCTCTCATTATTATTTTTCTAGTGATTTAGAATTCGTATGCAGGTAATTTATGTACGGGGTTAAAACCTACAAGAAAAAGCTCAGAATTGATGCCAAATGAAACTACTTTCCATTACTCAAAAATAACCATGTCACAAAGAAAGTTGTACAACAGAAGCTACAAAATGAGCTGAAAAACTAACATCACTATAGTGCAAAATACGACTACTCAAAAAGTAACCTACGAAGGCTGGAAGCCTTCCTATTTATGCGCTACAAGGGTCTCCAACAACCCTCCTTAACTCAAGGGGCTCGGCTGCTCAAACTGCCAGTGATCAGTCACTTTACACAAAACTGCTCAGTTGCCCTTGGGAATCCTTTTCGGTGGCCTGCTAAACTCCGAGCTGAGGGTGGAGAATTCGAGGAAAGGGCCATTTAGTGTAGGAGACATCCTTCCTATGAATCCTGACCCTTGTTCCTTCATGCTTGGCTGTCATCTGGCTCATAAATGCTTGGACTTGGTCCAAAATTTGTCCAAAAATATGCAATAACCACATGTTAGCCTTCTTGGTCAAGTGACTATTCTCATTCGTTCAATTAACATAAATATACTCAAAAAACATGCATAAACTATGAAAAATGGTGGGTTGATGAAGAACAGTTAGGCAAAATGAGCACAATAAGTTACCCAATTCCGGGGCTCATCAATATGCCTGTATGTAAGTCTTAGATTATATCTTTAAATGTGCACTTCCTGAAATCATAACATTCACTTTTCTTACATCCAACTGTCTATATTTAGCTCAGATAAGCATAGAAATCTTGATGTTTCAAGCTCTATGTGATGAGTTATTATTATCTTTCTCTTCTTTCATTATTTTGAAAATTTTGATTAAACTGTAAGTCCTTGATTACCTGACCTCCACTTTTTTTTGCCTTATTCTTTTGAGTTGTATATTTGAAAGGATATCAGAAATACATGGATTATATCCTTCGATGAAGGAACCAACCCATGCTGTTATGTTTATATTTGTAATTACTACGTGTATAAGATGCATATGATGCCTTCGGTTTGTTGAGGATCATATTGTTGAGTTGTTAATACGCCATTATTATTGTCACTTGTGAACGTTTATTCCACCCATTTCTACCATTCTTCATCATGTTATTTATTATAATTTATTATATAAATCCATTTTATGATGATTTATGCTCTTACATTATTTATTCTCCTTTATTTCTAATAAATTGATTATTATGCATTATTTTACCAATGATAGTTCTAATAAGTTGGTTGTAACCTTATTTACCATTTTTAGCCTCCAAAGTAACTTCTAGATTGAAGATTTGATTTTTAAATCAGCCAACTCAGAAATTCGATGGTTTAAGGAGTGACAGTTTTGCGGTTAAGATTCTGAGCAAATGAAGACGAATTTGGAAAATACGGAACATGGGTTTTGTCCAGAACGGGCCCAATTATCTTCAATAAGAACAGTTTGCCCAAATTCGGCCTGTACAGGGAGACACGCAGGGTTTTTTGAGCACGATTTTCGGAGATTTGTTGTTGCGGCCGCCCTCCAAATCTTAGCTGCAAAGCCAAATACGCCTTGTTCTTGTTGATCAAATGGTTGGAATCAATCCAATTTTGTAAAGCAAATCATGATTGTAATTATCTATGCTCTGATATTTGTCTATTTAATGAAACCAAAGATCAAAGGACGGGAGGAGGATTGTTATTTGTAATTTTACAGTTTCAGAATAAACGTTGATCGTTGAGGCTCATTGAGACCTGATTTTGTTATACTTTTGTGGATGCGATTAATATAGAAGACTTGGTGTTGATTCCGTCGCTGCACCTGGAGTAACTCAAGGCAGTGTTCCATTGGCAGCCAAGGGCCCGGCTCCGAAGGACACTTGCCTTTGTATTGTTATACGGTAAAATTGTGTGTGTGGTTTGTTTATTTCCATTATTCAAGTAATCTGATATATCTTTTATATGATAGACTATGCTTCATAATAGATATCTGAATCTGAATGAGTTCGTTATCTCATGTCTCTGCATTTATTCGAATTGCATCCTTCAGCTATTTCTGTAGCGGAATGTTGGTATGAATGTTATTGTTATCAAATCCATGTGAAATAGTATTTGTAAGACTTGAAAGCAATATTACTTCGTTCAGAAACATAGTCATATCATCCATTACTCTCAAATTGCTGCAATAGTCTAGAACGTGTACATCCATTTGAGTTTGCTGTTTCAATTCATATGATTAACGTTTCCTGTTATGATAGTTTGCTGTTTCATTTACTCATTGATGTTCCATTTGATTACTGCTGTTCCATTTTATAACTGTTGTTCCATTTACTTTCGCTTATCTGCCTTTGTTGCTTTCGCGTGATAGCAGGCCTAAGGCTGTCGTGAGCCCAGCAAGACGCTATTATGCTCCCAGATCCATGATCCATACTCCAATTCCTTTTGCATCAATTTCTAGAGGAATGAGTTATTGCTACTATATCCTCGATTGATGGTTGTTTGAATGAATGATTTAGTTTATAACATTTCAGTTTCTTGTTGTTTCAATTAGATTTCTTTTTCAAGCATTCATTTACTTGTGGGTTTTAAGCACTATACTACAAAACATTACTCTTAAGTAAATAGCCGCCTCAGACAGAGTACACTCTTGAAATAAAAAGTCATCCCTGGGTTGACAATTAATGTGAGGTAATTAGGTGTTAAAAAGACCCTTTTATCGCTCCACATTTTGGCGCCGTTGCCGGGGAGAGTGTAGCCATTTCTAAAGAGTAGTGTGAATCTGATGAGTACCTGCTAGGGAAGAGTTGGATCTTAAAAACGGAAGGTAAGAACCTGCGTACGGAGCATGTAAAAGCCCTTCTCCCCTGTCCGCTTTCCAACAGGACTGTTAAAGAACCTAGGGTAGAAATAGATGTTTGAATTTTTGTGTGAATAATTAGGAAAAACATAGAACTTTTTAAAAAATGAATCACATGATCTCACGCAAGTGGTGATGTAAGCACCACCCATTTCACTAACTGATTGACAGGAACATTTGAAGAAGAAGCCTTGAAGAAACACATGAAGAACATCTTCTATTATGGTAAGAAATGGATCACATTTCTACTTTTGAATTTCCTATCAAAGATCTAGGAGGAGTGACACAAATGCACATAATTCCCCCATCTTTACCAAATTTTCATGGTTTAGCAAATGAAGATCCAGATACATTCTTATTTGAGTTCGAAATACTTTGTAGGGGTTATGATTATTGTACTAATGATCAAAGATTGAAAGTTTTTCCTCTTACTCTAAAAGGAGCAGCTCTCCGATGGTTCATGAGCCTAGGTGGGAATTGCATCCAAACATGGGAGGATATGAAGAACATATTCTTGAAAAAGTACCAAGACTATTGCAAATCCAATGAAGATATATTCAGTATGATACAAGGGGAAGATGAAAGTTTGGAGGACTATGTAAATCGATTTCAATATAACCTTAAAAAATCAAAATATAAGCATTTGGAAAAAGAGATCTTAAAATCACGCCTTCTTAAAGGAATCAAAGATAAATTTTTAAAACTCTTAAATCTGATAGGAAAATGTGATGTTTTTCAGTTATCATATGATGATGTTTGTGAGTTGTGCATAAGGTATTCAAGAGGAATCTCCAAGGCTGGTAAGAATCCTAGAAATGTTTTTTCTTTGTTTTCAAAATCTGCTACAAGAACAGGAGACATAAGAGCTGAAATCAATGTGTTATTTGAAAATTTTAAAGTTGATTTTATTAGCTCTCTAAATGAAAAATTGGATGTTTTGCAGGTTCATAAAAATGAAGAATTTGATGAAATGTTTTGTTCTCATGACCGAAAGGAGCATCTCATAGATATTCACTCTTCCTTACCTAGGATGGAAGTAGCATATCAAAGAGGAAAGAAAGCTGCAACAAGGCCTATAGGTATGGCTCAAAACACTTTTTCTCCATTGTCATAGTTGCATTATCCATTATGGAATGCTAATGTGTTAGGGCAGTCATGTCAATTTCGATATAACCACCTATCTTGTTTACAAGTTGGGCATGGTTCATCTTATGATGGCATGACTACTCTCCCTCATCTTGTAGCACAAGCACACTCTCCATATTCTCCACCAGCTCTTTCACAACACCTTGCTTGCCCATCAAAACCATTCACACAACCCAATCAGCCACATCATCAAAATGCTCCATTCCATACACATTTTCCTGCTCAATTAATTCCACTAATTCCACACCCTCGCCATAATAAACTAGTACAACATGCTTACAATGTTGAACTGGCAAATTTACCCACCCTTCCCACCCATTCTATCTCACATGTGTTATTAGAGAAAACCTACAATGAGATTCAGAATGTTTTAAATTCTAAAATTGTAGAAGCGATGGAAGAAAATGAGGTTTCTTGTAGGATGCATCAACAAGTTATTTTAAAAGACCAAGAACTTCATGGTATGATGGCTATGCAAAATCAAAAAAGTAAAGGATATATTGAAGATTGGTTTCACTCCATCACTTGTTTGCAACATCACTCTAAGCTTCAACAATTTTTGAAACCATCTTTTCAAGGCAAGTTGGCTTCTCATACCCTAATTTTTGTCAACATGCATTTTTCGAATTTGGGTATGTGCATACATGAGACCTTATTTCTAACATGGTTCCACTGGAAATACTCTTATACATAAACATAATCAATTCTCAAAGAAGAGTAGGATAGTGGAGAAAATAAAATAAATAAATAAAGAAAACAAACACATTTTTTTATTATTTTTGTAAAACTAGTTGTTTCTTTTCTTACAACATGCTATCGAAATCAACATCGGTGATAAATATTTCAATCTATTTGTGTATGTAGATGAATTATAATAGAAATAATAAGTTCTACAAACACTCATTTTCATTTTTATCACCAAAATTGAAAAAATGCTTCAATATCATTTTTTAGCTTGCGGGCTTGATGAACTTTCTGGAAAAATAGTCAGGATAGTTATGTTTTGAGGGACCAAAAGTGAATATTTTTAAAACCTGTTCCTACCCTAAGTAGAACTTGATGTCTACTTTCTAACCCAATTTGAATCACTCAATTTGGATTTGAAACCAAAACGTTAGAGCCAAAACATTAACTGGATGTCTAGCGGGCAGCTTAGAAACAGAGTTGGGACAGTCAGTTTTTGGAGCCCTAAATGAATGAATTTTTAAAACCTGTTTCTATGGTAGATTCCTCTATGAATCTAGTTTACAATTCAATTTGAATCACTCATTTTCAATATCGTATGGGGAAGTTATGATCAAAATACTGACTGCCTATCGTAAATCAGCACCCTTAAAACTATGTCTTTCCGGTTGTTCCTTACAGTATTTGACCCATCAATTCTTCTTTTCTTCAAAAAATATTTCTATTGGAGATCAATAAATAAATCTATTTTCATTTCCAATTTGAATCATTTGAATCCGACATCAAACGAAAAAATTACGCTTGAAATATCAACTATTGGTCTAAACCGGGTAATCGACAATGACTTTATTATGCAGGTTGTTCTAACTAAAATTGACGTATCATATTATTGAATCTTTAAAACCTGTTTCTAATGGAGATAAATCTTCGAATTATCTCTCATTTGGCTTTGGAATCACTCAATTTGGACGAAAAACAAAGAAGTTGTGATTAAAACACTAATGGTTAGTATGGTCGACCACTGCTCTCCCGCAGGTAACAAATAAACTTTACTTTGTTATTTTCTCCAAGGATTTGTTCTACAGAGTAACTAATTGTTGTTTTTTGCATAATTCTTGGATTAGGGGAGCCCAATCACCTCTCTTTCTCCATGATTGAATGTTTTATTGCAGGTAGATACTCGTTTTTTGCAGGTCTTGGGAAAAAATAGAAGGTCAATTTATGGACGAGTGATTTTTCAAAGAAATTTTTATAAAACAAAGGAATTTTATCCAAATCATTACCCAACGGATTCATAATATAACAATTGAACAATTGATTTCAATTTCAAGATTCATGTCTTGTCACTGCTGCTAGAACATTTCTCAAATAGATCATTTTTTTGACATAACATCATAGCTGTTGCAACTCAATTTATTTATTTACATACTGCTTTTTGTTGTTTCTTTTCTAATTTTTCTTATATTTTGTGTTTCAGGTGTTGCTTCATTCAAAGTGCAACTCATCCTCAGCATCAATGCAGTGAACAGCTAATTCATTCTTTGCGTGTTTTTGCTGTTCCTTTTCGAAATGGAACAGCATTCGTGAGATTTTGCTATTCCTTTTCGAAATGGAACAGCATTCGTGTGTTTTTGCTGTTCCTTTTCGAAATGGAACAGCATTTGTGTGATTTGCTATTCCTTTTTGAAATAGAACAGCATTCGTGTGATTTTGCTGTTCCTTTTCGAAATAGAACAGCATTCGTGTGATTTTGCTGTTCCTTTTCGAAATAGAACAGCATTCGTGTGTTTTTGTTGTTCCTTTTCGAAATGGAACAGCACTTGCGTGTTTTGCTGTTCCTCTTCGAAATGGAACATAATTCATGTGTTTTTGTTGTTCCTTTTCGAAATGGAACAACATTTGCGTGATTTTGCTGTTCCTTTTCGAAATGGAACAACACTTGCGTGTTTTTGTTGTTCCTTTTCGAAATGGAACAGCATTCGTGTGTTTTTGCTGTTCCTTTTTGAAATGAAACAGCATTTGTGTGATTTTGCCGTTCCTTTTCGAAATGGAACAACATTTGTGTGATTTTGCTGTTCCTTTTCGAAATGGAACAACATTTGCGTGTTTTTGCTGTTCCTTTTCGAAATGGAACAGCATTCGTGTGTTTTTGCTGTTCCTTTTCGAAATGGAACAGCATTTGTGTGTTTTTGCTGTTACTTTTCGAAATGGAACAGCACTTGTGTGACTTTGCTGTTCCTTTGCGAAAAAGGAACAACACTTGTGTGTTTTTACTGTTCTTTTGCGAAAAGGAACAGCACTTGTGTGTTTTTGTTGATCCTTTGCGAAAAGGAACAGCATTTGAGTGTCTCTGCTGTTTCTTTCTCAGAAGCAACAGCATTTGTGATTGTTCGAACGACATTTGCATTTTCACGTTTTTTGTATGTATTTTTGTTTTTTTTTGTGCATTTTCTTTGATGTTCCTTACACAAAACACCGCTTTGTGAGTGTTTTTGCTGTTCATTCAAAAGAGTAACACTTTGGGAATATTTTTGAGGGCAACCCTTTCCTTTCTGTTGTGGGATTATTCATAGTCAGCTCAACCACATTCTCCTGATTCTCTCTCATGGCATGAAGTACACTACTTTTATGAGGACAGGAATTATGGATTCTTTTGAAGCAAAGTTAATATTATTTACGTTATGATCTTTAACAGGATAGCTCCTTGATGTTAGAATCTTTTCAAAAAGGGACACAATTATTTATATATTACTTTACTGCATTGTTTTCTGCTATACATGATACTGATTGATCATCTTAATACCATGCTGGTTCCACCCTTCCTGGTTATAATCTTCTCTGTCTGTAATAAATGAGATTATGGGTATATTTTTTTATATTGACATGTTCAACTTCTTCCGCCATCCCTGCTCTTAAGGAGTACTGAGCCTCCCTCTTTTTCTCATAAAAATGTGTAATAACAACAAAATTTTGTTCGCAGATGGAGGATAGGGGGTCTCATTATGAGCCAGCCTACCATGTTCATAAGGCTGTAACAAAGTGACATTCCCATTATGGCCACCACACCAGGGTTATGACCCATTGGATAGCCAAATTATCCTTGGAACAGGAGGTCTCATCACAAGCTGGCCTGATCACTTTTGCTAGCTCCTAGTGAATGGCAGTGTGGTTATCTGGTTACCACGCCAGAACACTGATCTCTTCTGTAGAACAACACAAACTCTCCATTTATAAATTGAGGATCCTGGCTCATATGCGTTAAAAAGCAACCCTGCCGAGGCTATGGACGCCTGCTGGCAGTAGAGGCTCTGTTTATGGTATTGAAGTATATCTTTTCGTCAATTATTATTATAATACCTTTTTTTCTTATTATCAGAGAAGTTATTTCCTTAACTTTTTCCTGTTTGAACCTTTATGCATGAGAAATTGTTTTATGATCAATCACATCATTTTCAGCTAGAATACCGTCAGCAAAGCATCTTTTTAGCATATTGTTGTCCTTTTTCATTTTGCATAAACTGTCATCAATCCAAAGCATCCTATCTCTTATTCATAACTATCTTTACACACTTTGCTCTCAATATAACCATAACTTTCACCGTCCTATCACTGATAAGTGTA
>APFE031470474.1:125078-158763 GCA_000404065.3 Pinus taeda | reverse complement strand
CCAATCCCAAATGTATGATTTTTCATTATGTAATTAGGTGTTCATGCTTGTTTTTCTTGGGAACACTTGGGCGTGGATTATGAGGACACTGGGAAGAAGGAAGGGCTTTGCCTGTACACTTGTTGCCTTACCTCAGCTTGGGGGTTAATCCTGAATGCTAGTCCTGTGGGATCACCTCTATTGACTAGTAGCTTTAGCAGTGGCACTACATGGGAAATGTTGATTTTGGTTGCATAGTCTGATTTCGTGATACCATGTATCTCACTCCCATTCACTCATTACAAGCCCCTTTTCACATTTTCTCTATCTCGGTCCACATTTGTCCATTGGATTCATAGGGTGTTAGCCCCCCCTTCTCCTTGGCCACACCTTGGTCAGGCTTGGAACGATGCCCCAAAGGTTGATGAAGCAAAAGAAAGATAAAATCATAATATGGTCACATAAAACATGAAATGTACCACAAAATGCAAAAGATGGCTGGAACAATAAAATTTATTACGTGGGCAAAAACAAGCATGAGCTCTACCCCCCATCATTATGGACATTACCCTAGTTCCCAGGGCCCCTATGAGTGTCACTTGCATCATTAAGGAACCCATGAATGTGTCAACCCCTGGTGGGCGATGAACTGCCCTACCTTAAGTGGGGGTAATCATTGCTATATCTTACACATCATGCTCTCATCCCCTTGAGCCCCAAGCAACAAAATGAAGAAAAATCAATAACAAGAAAAAGGTGAATGAAGCAGGGTGGAAAATCAACGATTGGGGTAACTCTTGTACCACGATTGTTGCCTTCTACATTCATATACCCAAGATGTGTGGTTTCCTCATCATAGCTATCCTTGTACAATGACATGTGGCTTCGAGCCTTCCCTTTAACTCTACTCCGTTCCATCATTATTTCACATCACATCTTCCACTTGAAGGGTTTACCTTGGACCTTTCATCCCCTTAAAGGTTGAATGAAGGATAAAAACTGATAGCTTGTTGACTTCAATGTAAAAATACATAGAAGTATTTGAAATATAATACTATAATACTATATATAGTAATGTACAAGTGATTGAATGTTAACGATGAGGACCCGCATATATCACCTAAAAGCAGGTTGTCCCTTTCGTGACTGGCCAGTCTTTTAGACCATGCCTATTCGTTTTAAACTTAATGACTATTTAAACATAATCATATTTGATTATTTAAAAATTTATATTTATTTTTTATTTATCACTTGTTAATTGAATTTTATTTTCATACATTAGCCCATTTTACTTAAAAAGCTTTGTCCTCAAAGCTTATTTGTCAATAGTTTTCTCTTCATTTGCATTTTGTCAACTTGACATAGTAACTTGATGCCATGCAACTCTGCTTGTATAGAATTCACTTTGGGGTAACACTGTCTTGAATCAAGGTTATCGATTTATTTATTTATTTGTTTTAATTTTTATTTAATTTTAATGAACTCTAAATAATAATATATATATATATATATATTTTTTTTTTTTTTAAATTTTCTAATTATCAATTATTCTTTTTAAATTATAATATAATATATATATATATATATATTATATATATAAACTGTTGATAACATCGAACAAAATAGTATAACCCCAATTGTGAAAGGATGTGATCGAATGATTGCGTTGACCGACCAATAAGATTGACTGGACTGCAGCTGGATGAGGAACACAACATGACAAAAATGAGGATTGTTTTGCAATACGCAGCGTCGACAAGGCAAAGAAACCGGTGTCGGTTGAGAATGCAGTGCCTGGCTTGACCGGAAATAACCCGATTGACTTGTTACTGCTAACTTTGTTGCTGTATGATTAGCTAATGGGGATTCTGTCGGGAGGCATCAGCGAACCTGGATTAGATGGTGGCAGACTATGCAGCGGTAGCAGTGAACTAGTGATGACGTCAATGGTTTTTGCAGCAGGCAGTGACTTCAGTTGGACTGTGTAGCGATTGAAGGAAAGCCACAACAGACAGGACTTGCGGGATCACAGAAGGGATGGAGAGAGCGGAAGGTGGTTCGATGAAGTAACACAAGGGAGGAATGGACGAGATATGGACGGGTGCCACTATATATATATTTTTTAAACGCACAACGTATGGAGGTCTGTTGCTGTGTCGAGACAATGGAATATGGATCGTATTTTTTCTCCAAGAATAGAAGGGAGAATCTTTTCCAAGTACATGTGAAAAAACAACAGTAATCCATACAATCTAAATAACTCCAGTCATGGAACAAAACAAGCAATGGATTGTTGTTGGGTTTGCTGTTGGAGCTGCCTGAGTCCACTCATTAGTAATGAATTTAGTGGATGAAAAGAGATCATTCCTTTCTCCTTTTTTTCATTGTACTAGCAATAGAAACAGACCAAATTCAATTTCTACCACATTGGGTTGCAATAATTTAGAAGTTTTGGGTAATTAAAAACCAATTCATTTGAGATATCCATCATATCTTTGGTGCTTCACACTTTAGTGTAGTCGGAAATAACTTTGAGACTGAACTTGGGGCTTAGTATTGTGTTATTATTATTAGCTGGGATGGAGGGTTCCTAGATATCTGTATTAAATTAATTTCACCAACTGCACCCAAAAATTTCTTCAAATCTTTTTCATTAACTTCTTTATCATGACCACTTATAAAAATTTCTAATTTCTTTTGTTCCTTCCCATCCTTTAAGGGGAAAGGCATATCATTGATTTCATGTTTGTCATATTTTTTAGTTTCTTCAGTAGTCTTTTGCCTAGAAGGCTCATCTTTATCTTTAGGAACACTTATATTCTCGTCATAATCTGTAATTGTCATAACAGTTGTCATGTATCAAGTTCCATCAGCTTTCCACGTGGCATAATAATACTGCTGCCTCAGGCGCTGTAGGTGTGCTCTATCCAATGAAACTGGCAGAGATCCTGGAAGATGAGAATTTCCATGGGACTGTACTCCAAGCGCCATACAACAAATCTTTGGCATATCTGTTTGTTGAGCTGAAGGAATTGCATCACCTAGGATATTATCAGTGGTAATCATTTCATTTTCTTCCTCAACTTTCTACAAAGCAACCGTAATGTCACCATGATCATCTTCATCCTCCATTGCATTGCTGTTAAGATCAACACTAACTGATCTTTTCCATTTTGGTGTGGAAGGGCAAAGCATTGTTTCTGATTTTTCTTTCATGATAAAACCTAAACAATGCATCAATATAATCCTGTTTATAAATCCTTGGAGGTCTTGCAGCGACAAAGTGCTGCATAGCCTCTTTAACAGTCATGCTTTGTATGCGAACAAGATAATTAACAATCATAAATCCAGTACGGTTATGTCCATGGGTACAATGAACCAAAATATACTTGTTCTGCCCACTTTGTTTATGATTATGGAAGAAACTGTAAAGTTTTGTAGATGTTCTATGCTAAGAGCAATTTCACTTTTCACACAGCAATCATACAAGTAGTAAAGCAAAATGCAGATAGAACATATAAGCAGATCTTACAGAAGACAAATCAGAAACAGGAAAAATGTGTGTGTTCGTTTCAGCGGTCAACAGGATGCTTCAACCAGCAAAGTCTCCTTTGGTCAGCCAGCCCAGATGTGTCACAACAACCCTCCAACCAGTAGATGAGTCAATCCAAGTCAATTCTACAAAAGTCAACGTTGTCCTGAAAAGTCAACGCAGGGGCAGCAAGCTAAAAGTCAACGCAGCAGCAAAACGGTCAACCCTTTGACCTCGATTTTTTTTTTGTGCCAGGTAGTACGGCCTTCAAAAATCGAACTTCCCACAAATTTTCAGCTTGATTGGACCACAGGTTGACCAAAGTCAACGCTGGTCAAACTTTCTGCAAAACCCTAGCAGCAGAAACCCTAGCAGTAGAAAATCCGTACAGTCTGTCCTCTTCGTCCTTCCCACGTGTGGCTGAATTCGTCCTCTAGGTAGCTTGTATTCTCTAAGATGAGAGAGGAAGATGTGAGTTGAATTGTATCCTTATTCTCTCCAACTTTTCCTGTATATATATACATCAATGAGGGTGTGTGACACATCTGTTGGGCATGTGAGCCTACATTACTAAACGGGCTGACCTTGCACATATAATTTATTAAGAATAATAAATTCAAAATATAAGTTCTGCTCATCGGATTAAGACTATTTTTATATGGATTTTACACCTCTCTGAAAGAGGAATCCAATAAAAATATTAGCCTCTTAATCTGATCATCAGAACATGGAGTTTGGACCGTAATGTCACCATGATCATCTTCATCCTCCATTGCATTGCTGTTAAGATCAACACTAACTGATCTTTTCCATTTTGGTGTGGAAGGGCAAAGCATTGTTTCTGATTTTTCTTTCATGATAAAACCTAAACAATGCATCAATATAATCCTGTTTATAAATCCTTGGAGGTCTTGCAGCGACAAAGTGCTGCATAGCCTCTTTAACAGTCATGCTTTGTATGCGAACAAGATAATTAACAATCATAAATCCAGTACGGTTATGTCCATGGGTACAATGAACCAAAATATACTTGTTCTGCCCACTTTGTTTATGATTATGGAAGAAACGCAATGCTTCGTACACAAAATTATTTACAGATTCATTTTCTGGAACAGCATCTCGTCCTTTGCATGCAATCTTGAAATGTTTGATGCCCCTGATTGACCAATCTGAAGAATGACAACAACTTGAAGTATTTGTCAGATCAATTATCAAACCCAGTACTCTCATCAAAACCTGTTGTTGGTGCAACACTTGCTTGAAAGAATATCTTCTTCCATGAGGAATACAATCATTAAAGGCCTCCCCAAGAGGCACTTTGGGAGGAATTAAGTTTGCAAGAGGTTGACCAAGCTTCAGAACACCTTCCTTGAGATTCTCTTTGTCTTCTTCAGAGTCACTGTTATATTCATGATTGAATTGAAGAAGTTCCTTTTCATGTTCCTTTAAAAATTTCAAAAATTTAGGATCCTTCTGTTTAAGCATCTCTAACTGTTTCTTGTGCTCATCAATCTTTAATTGCAGTGTCTTATTTTGGCCTTGCAAAGCATTACCAACATCATCTTCTTCTTTTAAAATATCTTCCGCAAATTCACTTCTAAATATACCTAAGAAGTCATTCTCTTCCCCCAAGGGTAGACCATTGCTTTCTGAGACTGTGTCCTCAATGGGAGTATCATCTTCAGTGCCTTGTTCTTCCATCTTGACTTTTGCCATGGCTGCAGCATCTTCAACCTTACCTTCTGAAATTTCGGCTCGAGAATCTTCTGCAACACTCTCATCCATATCAAGATTAGCTTCATCAGAATCATTTCCTTGATCTAGATCATCCTCATTCACATCAAGATCATCTTTATCTGAATCCTCATCTTGATTTGTATAAGTTTCATCGGAATCTTCATCTAGATCATTTTCCTTATTATCGATTTCCTTTCGACATGCTTTAAGTTCTGCATATGATTTTTCTATATGTTGAAATGCTTCTTGAATTTTACTAAACTGTTCGATGCACTCAGGACGTGAACGTAATGGCACATTGTGCGGCAAACAACGTTCGAAGACTCGCATGATTATATTGTGCGCCATGGCTCTAGTACCACTGAACATCAAAACTGATAGCTTGTTAACTTAAACGTAAAAAGACACAGAGGTATTTGAAATATATATATATATATATATATATATATATATATAGTACAAGTGATGAATGTTACAATGAGACTTGCATATATATAGCTAAGCAGGTGTCCTTTCGTGATTGGGCATGTCTAAAAGACATGCCTATTCACTTAACTTAATGACTATTTAACATAATCAATATTTGATTATTAAATATTTATATTATTTTATTTATTTACTCGTTTATGAATTATATTCATAACATTGAAACCATCTAATGGGGTCTTTCATTAACCTCTCCTACCAAGGGAGGTAACACCAGTGCATGTTCAAAGCTCTAAATCTGGAAGGGAAACCCGCTATGAAGTGTCCACTTCTGCCCTTGAATAACAAGCTTATTTACTCATTTGCACTAATGAATCATTGTATTCAAGGGTGACGAGACACATTGGATCTTATACAGGATTGCAGGTGGGTTTTCATCTTGGGCATGCCCTCTCTATATGGGATCCAAGCACTCCAACGATGGCAATGGCATTTTTAGGGTGGGCATTGAGAGCCATAGGCCTGCATCCATGCAGAGCATTGATTGCCACACCATGGGCTTCTTCATTACACCACCATTTGTTCCTCGTGCCCTAGTTATTCAAAGATGATGATGCACTTGGACCATGTTGCCCTAACTGTCCACGCATTGCACTTGACACTTGGTAGGTGATCCAAGACCTTGAGGAGGTTATGCCTTTCCTAGCTAGATAATGGACGACATGTGTCATATTCTAGCCCTTATCGGTGGGGCATCGACTTGATCTTGAGCCACTTGGAGACCCATGAGACCCAATTTGGAGTCCTCAAATCCCAAATAGGGGTTGGGAGATGATTTGTAGAATTGGGAGGGCATCACCCTCTTTGTTATGATTTTGAAGGCTCCCTCTCACATTTTTAGCACATGAGGCCTACTTGTTGCCCCTTTAGGCCTCCATGTTTGCATGACATCAGCCTTATGTGGGCCTAGGAGGAAAATTTGATTTAATTTTTGAGCTATCGTGGTTGGCTTGTAACCATGGGCGGGTTACTTAGCATATTTGGCAAATCGAATGGCTTTGTCATTTACAATTCGAACCAATGTTGCACGAAGCGGGGACGAAACGAGGACGTTTTTTTGAAGCGGGGACGTGGAAGCGTCATTTTCCAAAAATCTAGGAAGCGAAGCATCTCAGAAGTGTCTACTATATATTTATATATTTTTTTTGCATTTATATTAAAAAAACATCCAAAATACCAAATTAGTCGTAGAAGACATGAAAACATGCATATTTTTACATAAATCAAGATAGATATGGCATCCATTGTTCATCAATGATTAATGATTCCAACATCAATCATATACAAGCTAGATTCTTCTTCTCTTGTCCAGCCTTTGCATGTACTTCAATTCTATAGGGATTTTAGTCAACATTGTCTAATTTTGATCAAACAACTTAATCCAAGCCTTATAATATGGTACAGAAAGGTTAACATACCTAATCAATGATTTTGACTTGGGTGAAGGGTGCATAACTGCTAAGGCCATGATAAAGGAGTTCCACAATCAATAACACCAACACTGGGGTACATATAGGGCTTGTTGCTCTTGATTAAACGCCAATCACATGCCCTCATACATGTTATAATTCAATGAAACGCCACAATTCCATTGATCTTGAAAACTGTTAAGTCTGCTGAACTTTGAATGGGATATGAAATTTTATTTTCTCCATATGAAATCTGATATGGTTGGAACCACTCTCAAACATCCCGAGTCATTTCATGGTAATGTTAAAAATTTAAGTAAAAGGTTGGAAATAAAAGATAAAGGAGAATGCCACTTTTACTTGAAGAATTTAACATTACCATTAGGGAGCATCTAGGAAGCATCTAAGGAGCATCAAGGGGCACCTTAGGAGTATTTTGAAAGTGTAGTTCCTCACAGAACAATTCAGGATTTTGCAAAACAAAAAAAGCCTCGTGGAACTGTCCACCTCTTGGATCCGCTCGCGATCCGTAGTGGATACATGCCCGAACCTCCACAGATCCACACCTGATCCTTTTTGGATCTGCGGGTTGGGAAATAGGAACCGCAGATCGGGCAGTAGGCCCCGTGGATCGGCCCCCCAAGAATCCAATTTATCAGGTACCACCAAAAAAAGGAGGACCATGGATCCGATTTTCCGTTACGCGGTTTTGTCGAAGGATTGGAACGGGACGCCGATCTGCCTTTGGATCCTTTTGGGGGGGGGGGTTCCTGCAACACTAGGTTATAGTACATATACAATAAGCATAGGCTAGTGTGTACAACAAAAACTTTAGTAACCTCTATATATGGTTATCCACTACTGAGACAGAGAAATCATTGTCATAACAAATGTAATGTGAAATTTCAAACGTGGGTTATATAGTTCCTTTTCCAAATTTCTTCTGCTTGTATTGAATCCTCCTCACAAAGTTGTTACAAGGTGCTAGAACATTGTTTAACTTGTCCCTAGATTTGATGATCACCCAGAAAAAATGGAACGAATATTTTAATTATTGCATTCGTATGTTACATGTGCATCTTGTTGTTAATGTACTGGTGGGCAGCCAGACCCCACGATAATAGAGTCATTCATCTGTGTTGTTTCTTGTGATTTGATGTTGTTCCTATCACTTCCCATGCAAAATAACAAGTTTATGTATAGAAAAAATGATTTGAGGTTACGTGGATGAATAGGTTTAGGCTATAAAATGCATATTCATATATCTGGCAATTTTGAGTGGATTCCAATTTTTGTGACTATATCTTTATGATGAATAATCTTCTCTGTCTCAATTTGTTGTCTTAGCGACTTGAGGTCTGTTGATTAGCTGAGGCAGGATGATGCAACCACTCAATTAATAGATAATTAATGAAAAGCTTTGTATTTAATGAATACTTGATGAGTTTGGGCTTCACCAAGAGTGATGCAAATCCCGACCTTTGCTTCATGGTTGTTGATGATGATCCTTGATCTTGGTGTTGTATGTTGATGATTTGTTCTTTACTGGGGCAGAGAGGCTCATCGTTGGGTTCAAGAGGGAATTTCTCTTGGACTTCGAGATGAAAGATGTTGTCTTGATACATTATTTCTTGTGATTGGACGTGTGGTAGAGACTTGATGAGATCTTCCTCGAACATGTTGAAATTCAATTGAAAGCTAGAATTTCTAATTTTGATAATAACTTGTGAAGTTGTTATTGTTATTTCAAGGAAAATAGAAATTACTGTGCACAAGGGACAAGAGACATCAGAAATTAGGCCAATTTCTAGGGAAAAAGCCACAAAGGGAAAACCCAACCGTGCTTTCCTTATAGAATATTTGTCAACAAGAGAGAAATCCAAGTCATACACAGTCTGACTAGTAGACCAATTACCCAAGTGCCAAGTCAGCCTTCGTCATGTTTGCCCTTTGCCCTCAAGACTGTCTTTAGGATGCCACATGCTATTGAAATAAAGTGTCTCAGAAATTCGCATCACTGTAGAAGAATATAGGCTCAGGAATTTTCAAAGCCAGAGAAGAATGTAATGCCACAGATGGCTCAGATACCACAGAAGTATAATGCCACATAAAGCTTGAATATCACATAAGTATTGTGCCACATAAAGCTTAGCTACCACAGAAGTATATGCCTTAGGAAGCTCACTTTGTTTTGAAGAATAGTGCCTCAGGTAGCTCACAATTTCTCTCTTCATCATTTTATCCATCTTGGATAGTCACACGTGGGAAAAAATGGACGAGTTGACCAACTATTTGACTAGTTGCACATGTGAGGAAGAAAGTTGTGTTGACCAGTCCTTTGATCGAGCGTTAACTATAGGGAAGGCGCATATGTGAGGGTTCGACCAACCGCAGTTTGACTGCAAGGCATATGTGGACTGTTGACTGCTTATCTGAGGGTTGGTCACATGTTTGAAGTTTGTTTGCTTGACAAACATTGACTTTTGTGTATTTTGGCTGGTTTGTGTGAAAATTGCTAGATTCGAAGGAACCCCTACTGCAACAAATCTGAATCTACTTCACCTACTTGATTTTAATTGCATTCATCAAGTTATTATTCTGAATTCTGAAGCAAGTTACTTCTGCAACCTACACTACTTAAATTTTATTTGCATGAAACAAGGAAACTGAGCAAAGAACAAGATACATAGGACACACTTATTTTTTGGACACAATAGTCCCTGGAAATACCCAATGCGGAAAAATTGGTGCAGCAGTTCTAAGGGTTTATTATTATGCTGGAGAAATATCTGAATACAAATCTAGGATGCTCATCTAGCAATCATTACAGAGGAAATACTGGCAGAAAATCTGAGTGAGTTTTACCTCACTTCACTCGGCAGAATCCCGGCTGATCCAACACAAGACTGGCTAACCCCAACTATTTCTGCATTGGCTCTACGTCAGCCCCGTGTTACCTTCTCTGCCCTCTGCGTCAGCTCTCTTGCCTATTCCGGTAGTTCCCGGTAGTTTCAACAGTTTCGGCTCTTCCGACAGTTTTGGATTCTGCGTGACTGACAACTTTTCTACATCAGCTCTCCCGGCTACTGCGTTGCCTTTGCGTTAGCTCTCCCAGTTGTTCTCGGCAGTTTTGGCTATTCGACAGTTCTGGATTCTGCGTGATAGGCAATTTTTTTGCATCAGTTCTCTCGGCTACTACGCTGCCTCTCTGCAAGCACTCTCCGACTCTTTGTTCTGTATTTTCCGGATAGTCCTCCCGGATTCTCTCTGCCCCTTAGTTGCAAGATCTCCCCAATCGATTTTCCTCCTGAGAACTTCTCACCTCAGAAATCGATTTCCTCAATCTCTCTATGTGTTTTCAAATGAATCGCAAGTCTCTTTTTTATACTTTCCCTGTTGAGTCTTCAATGGCTGAGATTAAGTTTCTAATCAATGGCTAGGATTAAAACATGACTTGATCCGCCTTCTAGATCATTCTCACCCATATTTTGATTAATACCCACTAATATTTTAATTTTCCTAAGTTTAGAATTAGGAACCCCATTAAAAATATTAATTATTTTAATAAAATACAATCCGTGTGGAATTTCACCAAACAGTTTCTGGGTTTTTTAGAGCTCATGTGGCTTAACCTCTCCACCAATTTTCAAGCTAGAGCACTTCCGATGCTACCAAAAACTAATAGTTTGACCAGCGTAGACTGGCTGTTGTTTGACCATATTTGAGTGGTATTTGACTTGGATTATTGGCAGAGATTTCTAGAGAAATTGCTGATTTGTAAACCTTGCTGAAGAATAATATTTTCTAAGAAAAGTTATTGGGTTTTCCCCAAAGGATGGGTTTCCTGGGGTAAAATTATTGTCACTATTGTTCATGGCTAGCTTTCTATGATTCTTACGGTTTCCATTGCATTTACTATTGAGATTTTATAAGTATAATTATTCAATGACAACAGTGGCATAAAACACTGTTTGAAAATCAATAGGAAGTAATTATCTGGTAGAAAATTGAATTCTATTGCACTTGTCGTAGAATTTCAACCTCTATTTTCCCTCGTATGATATTTTCACACTTGAGAAATTCAGCTTTTGGACAATTCGACCCTCCTCTTCAGCTGACTCACTCTCTCTCTTTCCTAGCTTTGGCTTCCTTGAAATTTTTCCCAAAATTCCCTGCTGCAATTCTCCTCACTTTTCTTCAGTTCAATCGAGCCTCCTGATCTTGAGAAGACCACTTCCTCAACAATTGTGTGTGTCTTCGTGTTTCCCTTAGGCTTATTTTATAATTTCATTAAGGCAAAGTCCCTAATCCTAATATCCAAAGTGATCAATGGCTAGGATTAAATCCTAATCTTCACATGAGATCAATGGTTGAGATTATATCTCGATTCTCAAGTCACTTAAAATAATTTTATTATCTATTTTGAGAACTTTGGCTTAATAGTCCACAGTAATTAATTAAATGAATTATTGTATTTTTCCTAAGTTAACCTTATGAATGAAATCATAAAATGGCTTACTCTAGCAAGCAAGCACCTAAAGAGGAAATAAAATATCTTCTATACTGCGAAGACACCAAGCTGATGTACAAAATCACGAGTGCATTGATCATCTAGTCACCCCTACAAGTCATGGGGTTATAGTACATATACAATAACCATAAGCCAGTGTGTACAAAAAAAATTCTAATAACCTCTATATATGGTTATCCAAATCATTGTCATAACAAATGTGATGTGAAATTTCAAAACTGGGTTATATATTTCCTTTTCCAAATTTCTTCTTCTTGTTTTGAATCCTCCTCACAAAGTTGTTACAAGGTGCTGGAACACCGTTTAACTTGACCCTGGGGTTGGATGATGACCCAGAAAAAAATGGAACAAAGATTCTAATTATTGCATTCATTTGTTACATGTACATCTGTTAATGTACTGGTGGGCGGCCAAACCCGACGATAATAGAGTTGTTCATCTATGTTGTTTCTTGTGATTTGATGACAGATGTTGTTCCTATTACTTCCCATGCAAAATAGCAAGGTTATGTATAGAAAAAGTGATTTGTGAGGTTACATGGATGAATAGGCTTAGGCTATAAAATGCATATTCATATATCTGGCATATTTGAGTGGATTCCAATTGTTGTGACTACATTTTTATGCTGAATACTCTTCTCTGTTTCAATTTGCTTTCTTAGTGACTTGAGGCAGGAAGGTACAGCCACTCAATTAATAGATAATCAATAAAAAGCTCCGTATTTCATACACATTTAACTCTTCCTAATGATTCTTCCTCCTCTTCTAGATTACTGCAAGTTTATTTCAAGTTTTAAAGTTTGTTTCTTGAAAGCCATTAATGTTGTTACTCTGGATATCCCTGATTGCAAGCTACGTTGGTTTCATGTTTAAATGGTCAGTTGCTAGGCAATCTAACATTGATGAAAGTGAGTTTGAATTGTAAATTATAGATCTCTTAATTGTGGTCCAAATTTTCTGCTTTTACACTAGGGACTGTCCTTGAATGTCGCTTTGAAAGATTACTATCTTCAAGAGCTCAAGAGGGTGGCACACACTGCTTCTCAATGGTTGTTTCATACAAGACAGGTTTTGGGAGTTTCAATTACAGAATTTAAATGCAGTGATATAATTTTCATTTTGTCCATGTTTATGGTGGATATTGGAGTTTTTTAATCGTTGGCAATGTTCTGGTTGCAGGTTGTGGAAGATCAAGGAGCCCTTGAATTGGATGGTGTGTTCCAATTGATCGCAGAAGGTGAAAGATTGCCTGTGGATTTCAGCAAGCAGCTAGAGGTAATCAGGCCACTTTTGTTATAGGAATCATTTATGATAACAGCTATGCAGCAGTTTATCTCTACATATGGTGTAGGCATATGCAAGAATCAAAGTGACATCCTCAATGTTGTAATTTTACAGGCATTGAAGCACCGCAGTGTCCTTTACTGCATTTGTCGGAAACCTTATGACAAGGAAAGAGCAATGATTGCCTGTGATAGGTGCAGTGAGTGGTATCACTTTGATTGTGTTAACCTTCCAGAGCCAGACAGTAGTGATGAAGGTTGTGAGCTCCTTTTAGAGAAGGAATATGGTGCAACAGCCGAGTTTATTTGTCCAGCTTGCAAACCATCAGAGGCACAAGAAAAATCAAGTCTTCACCTCGACGTTGACAATGATGACAGGTATAGTGATAAAGGACTTTATATTTCCCTGATAATGTTATAGTAAATTAGGTTATTGGTCATATTGCTGAAGTCATTGTCTATAATCTGGTAAACATGTGGTAACTAAATATTAGAAGTTCTAGAAAATTGGTATTCATAAGTGTGAATTTCACTTTCATGACATTATATGGCTTCTTGCAGAGGAACAGATGTCATGGGTTTAAGAACTAGTTCATCTACAGTCCTAAAGATGATACTTGGTGAAAACAATTATGAAAGAATATTGATTTTAGGATTTGATGTCACATTTCCTTTATCATTCATTTTCATCCTTTACTTAAATTTTTAACATTACCATGAAATGGCTCTGGATGGCTAAGAGTGGCTTTGACCTCATTGGATTTTATATGGGGAAACTAGAATTTTAAATCTCACTCAAAATCCAACAGACTTGATGGTTTTCAGGATTTCAGGATTTGGAGGATTGCAATGTTTCCATTTGATTCTGTCATGCGTGAGGGTATGAGATTGGCATTTGATCAAGAGCATGAAGCCCTTTAAGTACCTTGATGTTGGTGGTATTGATAGTTGAACATTCATGTTTGTTGTTGTTATTGATTGTTGAACTCCTCTACCATGGCTTTAACAAAAATGTACCTTGATATGCTAAGCTTTTTCTACCATATTATAAGGTTGAGGATATGAGCCGTTCACTCAAACCAAAATCATTGGTTAGGCATGTTAAACGTTTTCAATTTCTACCATATTATAAGGTTGAGCAATCCAAGTCTGAAGACTTTGAGCTAGATGATGTTTATGTAGCTCTTGTTGATGATCCCATTTATAGTAGTGCTAAATCAATAATGAATTTCATGAGTGGTCATGTTGATCAATGATTTGAAGTTTTGATGTCTAGTTTTGCTGCTGCTACTATTACTACTATTACTACTACTGAGATTGTAGAAGAGTCTGAGGAGTCTGTAGACTTTGAGCTAGATGATGTTTATGTAGCTCATGTTCATGATCCCATGTCTAGCAGTGTTGACAAGTTTGATCATGATGAAGAGTGATCATGTGATGACTAATATGTAGACTTGTAGTAGGTCAATGGCCCCATAGCTTGGAACGTTGTTTTTGGACTCTAGAGGCCATTTAGACTCTAGAGCCACTCGGTGCCATTTTGATATATTCACTTTTACATGGTATATAGCTGAGAAAACTTTGCATGTTTTGTCTCTATTGGTTGGGAATCATGGTTTTAAATTTTAAAATTTGGTTTTTTTTTTTTTTTTTTTTTCATTAGAAATTAATTATTTCATGTATTTTTTAAGGACCGGTTCTTTGAATCTGACCACTGCTATTTGTCCGTTTTCGATTTAAAAACTGGTTTGATAGGTGCACTGACCTGGTCACCAGTTCTGGTTTTCAATACTATGGTTTGGATAGTGGCCATGTAGATATCCCTGAAATGATCAGGAGACATCTTGATGTCTCTTGTTACACAATGGACTTATTCCAACCTTGCCCCACCTGCAAAACATGTGGCAACTTGTTGTTTCCATCTCCCTAAGGATTCCAAAATGCATGGGACATGCTCCACAGTTGTGGGGACATGTTGCATTACTAGATTGCTAGGAACATATATGGGGGAAGGATATTAACTGTTGCCATGAATATAATATGTAAAGATAACATTTGTTTTACTTATGTCTAGCCTTGATTAGTGATCCAAAATGGACCATTATATAATTTTTCATCTATCTTACTTTTTGAGTGGAAAAAATTGCAGGAAATGGTTTGCAGGTGTTGGAAACACTGAGAGGGGTTGAATCAATATTTCACTTACAATTAATTATTTTTAAAATTTGAGAGCATGAACAACATAAGAATAATCATCAATACACCACAAAAGCAGTACACAAAAGATTTTTAGGTGGAAATGCTTCTGGGAGAAAAACCACTGAATGTTTTTCTAATAATTTATGAGTAAAAAAATTCCTCAGTTCCAACTGAAATGGAAGCTCCAACTTCCTAGTACTCTAGAAAAACATTTAATTTATTGGGAAGCTCCAACTCCTGAAAGAATGCTTCTACACCTTGGTTTTACCAGCTCTAACTGGAAGGACGCTCTAATGCCCTAGTTTTATCAGCTACAACTGAAGGGATGCTCCAACACCCTGCAAGCTTCAACTTGCCGTAGCACCACCCTGCCACCCTAAAGTATTTCCACGCTCCAACCTGAAGGAAACTTTGTTCTCCTGCTCCTGCCTTGTACACCACCCTGAAAAGATAGAAAGATAGAGTGTGGGCTCTTGTACTAGGGACAATGACTCAATTACAAAGGTATTAAGTATACCCCTTTCTGCTGATGTATGCTTCAGATATGCAATGGAGAGCCAAACTTCAATAACTGACCAAAACTTTTGAACTACGTCGTGATTCCTCCTTTAACCAATAATTCCATACCTTGAGTTAAGTGTGCTGTTTGACTGCCAAAAGGAGTGCTTGAAGTTTCCCCTCAAGAACCTGGTTCCTTTTGATGATCTACTGGAATCAATTAATTGTACTGCCTAGAACAATGTCACAGACTTTCTTGGTATGCCTTTAATAGATCTGCTCTGAAAAGGCTTGATCAGACTTTACGTTTGCTTCAGTAGGTTCTTGACCATTGATTGCCTCTTGTTTTTACTTCTTCAAACAAAATACCCTTTTAATATTTGTTCAATTCTAATTTCTGACTGCACTTCTAGAAGATACCAAATCAAACCCGAGGGAATTCAAAAATCAGTCTTGTATCAAACAGACCTAGTTCTTCAAAAGCTGTCTTTGTAGCCTTTTGCAAAAGATGACACAGTGACATCCTTATTGTGAGTTGAGACAGAATTAAAATGCCCACAGTTGGCTGCTTCAAAAAGCCCTAACTAGTGTGATGATAGCTTCAGATCTTCCTTTATCCAGCAAAAAGAAACACAATGAGGACCAAACTTGAATGCTTAGAAGGCCCTTGACTATGTTACAAAACACTACTCAATCCATGCACAGATGCCCCAATACAAAAACGAAACTCGTAATGCATAAGGTTCCACAAATCAGCACTAGAATAGTTTTTTTCCAGCTCTTGATGGCTCGGCCTTGGAGCAAGAAGACAGCAAGATATTGTTTTGCCTCAGAACTGAGATTAGGTCTGTAAATCTTTCCTCAGGAACATTCAGATTAGGCCTCAATAAAGGGTCACTAAAGCTCCTTGGATTTGCACGGATTAGTGCTCAGAAGATCAATGAAATCTTCCTCGAAAGGATGTCGAGATTGTTAAATAGCTCACAGATGAGACCTCAAAGCAGTGAAGGTTCACACAGAAAAAGCCCACAAAATACCTCTGGAAATCACAACGAATGTTGGTCAGAAAATCACAGTGAATGTTGCCACTGAATAGCTCAATAACTTGGAAAGAATACCACAGAAACTCTAATTTAGAGTCTCAGAAAAGGAGGCCTAATAGACCTCAATATTCAACCACAGGAGGTCTTGGAGCTTCTCCAACATATGACCAATTAACCCAATGAAAAACCCTTCATAAATGAAAAAGAAATAACACCAAAACCCTCAGTCCATGAAGCTCTGTAACATAGATGCGAATAGCCATAGAGTAGACTTTACCACAGAAGATTAAAGCCTCAAAATTGCCTCTGCCCATCGAAAAATAAGTCCATCAAGAGCTCGCAGTAGCCTAAGGACATATTACGCTAATTTACTCTGAAATCTCCCATAGATAACTACAGATTTGGTCTCCCAAACAAGGCCAAGTAGGCCTCAGAACATATACACTAGCCCAGCGAAGAACCAATGATCAAATATGAACTTCACATGTTGAAAGAGTCTCCAGAACTCAGCTTATATCTTCAGTTAGGCGTGACTATGCAAGGCCACAGATCGTGCCAGATTTCATAGATAATCACTTGAATTTGTTGATATTGGAGGGCAGCGAGTCCTTAATTTATATTGGCCGAGGACATATCTAGATGGGGAAAGCTGACTTGACAATAGGAGGGAGTAGACCTCAAATTTGAATTTCAAATTTAATTCTTGGAGCCAAAAACAAATTATTTTAGGAGGCCGACTTGATTTCCAAATTTAATTAATTATTTTGCCCTTGACAATGACTTCTTTTGCAAGTGAAATTTACTAGAACAAGCCCATCATTAATTTAATTTCATTTTTGAAATAAAAATGCCACAAATAAACCAATCTATAAGTTGCTTGCAACATCTTCTTTGGGGCTTCTTGACCACAAAATGGGGCACAAAATTTGATTGAGCATATCTCCTCAATAGTGAGGGGTTATGAGGCGTGCCACCTACTGTTAGAATCAATATGACGAGGACCATGAAATGATGATGATATTGAGCACAAGGACCCTAATCTTGCTTGTCATTTTTGACATTGAAAGCAAGGTTTCTTCCTACTATTGCTTAGGTTGACATCAATGACAACCGATTTTCAATAGTAGGGCACATTTGAGGGGTAGGTCCTAGTTTAATGACTTGAGGTCTAGAAACTTGTAGAGCTGGTTTGAGGCATCAAACAACAATTCTCGGGATCAAAATTTTGCGAGCTTAACTCCCAGCTTGGGGATGTTATTTTATACACCAAAAGCTTTCTTGCGGTTAAAAAATCACCTTAGTTGAAATTCATATGTGGTAGTTATGCCCTCAGAATTTGGCATACCCTATTGACCACCATGGTGTCGAGTGGATGCCTTGTTAGCCCCCATTAATCACACATCTGGGACTAGTCGTGTGCAGACTCTAAAGGGTCCAAAACCATAATATGAATTGAGGGTTGAGGCATGTGAAAAACCTATCCGTAGCCCTAATTGTAGTTGGTTATCGAGCTATGCTAAATATTTGGTGGCTAGGAAGGGAAGGGGTTCCATTATTTTGGTATTGTGCCATATTTGAGTAGACATCTAGGAGTGTGATCTTGAAGCATAATAGACAAGGTAGAAGATTTCATGGTAGCCATTTAGGTCATAATGTCCATGGCAATTCCATTGAGAAAAGCAGAGTAGAGCATACGCCTCAACTTCTAGCTAGGTTTTTTACTCGTATCGAGTTTAGCGGGATCCCATCTTCTTTTCCAGATCATATCTTGTGATGATTTCTTTGGATGGTGTGTTCACATGCTTTTTATGTTCATTTTGGTTTCATTGCATGATAAATGATTTCATAATATTATAAGATTTGTTGTAATGCACTGTTCTAGTGGAATATCAATGGTAGTTTATATATCATATTGGTACCCGAATAATTTTCCTTGTGGTTTTGTGGGAAGATGCAAGATCTAGGAATTGGCTTGATAAGGAAGTCTTAGAATTTTAGCAACGGTGGATGGGTCATGTTGTCCCTCAGATTGTACAGGCACCATGACAACGACTCAGGGCAGGGGTTGTCACTTTGATCTCCACCCACTTCGTTCTCGTTGTCTCCCAACAACAGGCTATGGGGGGTAGTCCCTATGAAACAAGATGATGAAAGACAAGTTGGGAACCAACTTGTCCAAGAGACACAATTGAGTGGCCTAGATACTTTGTTAAATTTGGCAAGATTTGAGGATTTAATTAGATTTAGAAATGAGACCAGTGGCTTATGGAGTGAAAATTCTTGCTTATTACAAGTTAAGACTAGGTAACTGTATGGGCAACTGGTGCTTAAATGATTGGCCAACCTATATGCTATGCAAATCCTAAGACCTAGGTGTGATGCAAGGCTCTTGGTTAATTTTTAAATTAGATGCCTATTATAAATGGAATCTTCCTCTTAACTGTTTTGAGACCAGTTTTTAGAGGAGGTTGTGCGATGGAAGCAAGCAGAGGATTGATTAATGATACATCCCCTTGTGTTCCAACCACCTAGTGCCTCTAGTGCTGCAGAGACCATGGCTTTGACGACTATAAGGTCATTGCGTTAACCACTAGAAAGGTATTGAATCCCTCCAGCTAGGTGAGAAAAGGTGGCCCTAGATATTTATCAACCAAGCATTAGGGGAATTTTGAGGTCTAAAATGGGCCTCCTAAGAAAAATGTACAACCAAAATAAACTTTATATGAACCAATAAGATTCAAGATGATGATGTCAACCATGGGGGATGATTCACCATTTTTGGAGTAAAAGGTAAAAAGATTAGAAAATAATAAAATAATAAAACTATTTTTTCAACTCATCTCCCTAAGGTTTTACTCAAATTTCAAGCGTGAGTACTTGTTGGATGCAAAATTTAATTCCTTATCACGTTGGATTGCAATCACGTTTTTCATGTATTTCTCAATTTTCATGTAATAGGGTCCATCAAAAGTATGCAACATGGGTACTCCTTGGATGAGGAATCAAATTTTGCATCCAACGAGTGTTTCCGCTCGAAATTTGAGAAAACGCATAGGGAGATAAGTTGAAAATATGAGTTGAAAAAATAGTTTTTCCTTTTTTTTTTCCCTCTAAAATTTGATGATGTAATATAATATTATTTTATTATTTTCACTATTATTTTATAATTTCCTTAAGAGGCCCATTTTAGACCTCAAAATTCCCCTAATGCTTATGCTTGGAGGTAAATTATTAGTGCAAGTTAAGGCTCGAATGCAATGGAATGAAGTTGACTGAGTCTTGGATTAAGATTGTTTAATTGCTTAAGTACTTAAAGTTATGATTAATCTTTAATGACAAGAGTACTTATGAAATAAATGAAAAGAGAATCTTATTACCAAGAGTGTGCTAATTATTAAGTGCCAATATCAAATCCACAAGATGCCAATTGAACAAGGTATTCTAATGATTATCAAAAATCTTATGCCAACAAATTCTCAATATTTCAATGCTTAAGATAGGCAACACAATGTGTTTAGCAATTATGAATGTTTCCTTAGCAGTGTTTAATTAGAGGCTTGAGCCAATTAGATCAATGAAACTTCAATGCTTGAAGTAACTTAAACAATTCCACAAGATTAGAGATATAATGTGTGAGTGATTTTAGTGCCAAGTTAATGAGATTTTGATCTAACACAAGACAAGGAAATGTTAGTCTTTAATAGCATAAACCACAATGAGCCAACTTGATCATGAGAAACCACTTTTAATGATGTATAGGACAACCACAAGTTTATCACTTCAAATCAAGGAATTAACAAGCATATAAAACTGGAAATGATCAATGAAATGCCTAATGACTTGCCAATTGATAGAATAACTTTGCCAATGTAAATTTATGAACTTTTAGTCCTCTTAAGATGTTGAAGAAAATGTAACTAGGTTCGGTATTTATGCATGTAATTTTGATCTTTGTACTTGTAAAGAAAAGAAATATTATTTTTGTAAATTATATGAATTTCTTGCTCATTCCATAGGTCTAGGAAAGTCAATGAGTCAAAAACATGTTAAAGAGCTCTTCTTGAGCATATTTGTAATGTATATGAAGCTACCTAGTATCTGGAACAACCCTCCAAGACCAGCAGAATCCTCTTGAAGACAAGCAAGCAAAATGATGAAAAAATCTGTCACGTCGACCAACAAAATAATTTGAATTGAAATCATGTCGGCTAGAAAAAGAGACACAACAGATCACTTGGCTATGTCGGCTCATTATGGAGGCATGAACACTATATATACCCACCTAGGGTCACCGCAAATGGAAGAAACAAAATCTCGCATTTTTCTCTGAAATAACTCGGATAAGAATAGGGTCTGCAACTTCGCATACCTTGAAGAAGTACACTCAGATGTGATAGGTAGGAGCAGGATCTCGGTGATAAGGTATAGTGACACCTTCGCATTCCACTCTGAAATCAATCAAGTTCAAAGTGCTCAAACTCGGAGGGGTACAGGACTATGTCTCTTCGCATAAGGATCAAACTTCGGATACCATCACTGTGATTTTAGATAAGTGCTATTGTAATGGTTACATTCTCGACATAAGTCTAAGCATAAGGGTCTCGGTGCTACTCTCTGCTGTCATAACCATTAAGCATAGTTATGATCTCAATGGTGACTTTGTCTAAAGGGTATAATCTCATTGAAGGAGCAACTATGGTGAAACAATGAAGATCTCGGTGGTTCAGACACAGTGATGATCTCAGAAAAGGTGTAGTGATGATGATGATATCAGTGGTATGAAGAAGAGGATTGATGTCTTGTTCATGGAGTGGCTCAGTCAGTCTACGGTCATGGTCTTGCTGTTTGTCAATTGGTATCTCTATAAGAAGAATTTTGTGCGGGTTTTCCTCTCCAAGAGGGAGAGCTTTTGGCCTTCGTAGAATGCCTACATCTTGTGTTTTTGTCTCTTTGTTTTTGATAACTATCTGATGAAATAAGAAACACACTCTGATAATGTCAAAATGAAGATTGTGCTAATAAGAAATTAAAAATTCCTCACAAATAATTATCAAGTCAAGAAGTATCTCATTAACTACACGTGCCCTAGATTCTTCAACATGGTATCAGAGCTATGGTTGCAGTCTAAGGTAGGGCTTAAAAGAGACACTTAAGGATCAGCTTGAAGAAGGACATTAGGATTTAGAGCAAGTTGAAGGAACTGAAAGATCAGTCTTCAACAAGCAGTATACAACAAGAAGACAATTCAAGATCAGTCTCAGTTAAAGTGAAGTCTCAATACTTGTACTCAGAAGTCGGATCTTTATGAATATTCAAATGGTACAGATTGGCTCTCGATGACACATAACAATGACATATTCAAACTCCTCTATCAGTCTTGATGAGCACATCAAAGTATAAATCCTCGGTATATGAACGTGGTGGATACTCTGTCTCGGTGAAAAAAGAGTATCCCCTATCTTGACACTCTTATGATTTCTGTCTCAATGAGAACGCTGGCTTGACATCAACGTGATCACTGTCGTGGTCTCCTCATAATCGAAGTCTTCAACATATTCTCGGCATGATCATGGTGATACTCTTATAGACTTAACATATTCATCTTGGTCTTTGTTTCGGTAATTTCTTGGCATAAGAATAATGGTCTCAAAAACCCTACAGGAAACACACAATCTCGGTCTGACAAAACTATATCCACAATTTGATGAAATGGGACAGTTCGATGAAGTATTACATAAGCATGGTGATCTCCATACTACTCGTGATGCTTAGTTATTGAGGATCTCGGGTAAAATGCCATTGTTTGGGTAACTCCATATAAGTCGTCGATAAAAGGAGACATTTCTTCTCTATCTCAACAAAAATTATTCCTTTAAAAACTTGGGAAAGGAAGGCAAACAATCTCTCTATACACAGTTCAATTACTATCTCTGTCTATGTTATTCAGTGACAAGTGCCTCTCTACGCAATTCGTATGTACAGTGCTCATAGAACTCATTGTCTCGGTATAGTGTCACAACGATATACTTGTCACAATTTTGAATCTTGTCCATGAACATGATCTCAATAGCATGATGCTCAAATCAGAGCATGAATTTGCTGATGCTAAGTATAATAAGGTCCACTTGTGGGATGGCGGTATCATGAGCATGTCAACAATGTGTTCAAATATAGGAGTCAAAAGTACCATGAAGATGGATTAGGAATCAAGATGATCTCAAGATCATAAAGTAGTTTTGGTGATGACAAGATAAAAAATGCCATGGTGCTAGAAGGTCTCCAAAGAAGTCTTATTAAAAGGATACTAGCAGTTCATGATGGGCAGCTCAAGCAAAGGAAGCATCAAGGTGAAGATCTCCTCTTCACATGCCAAGTAAGGATTTCTCATGTTTAATCAATTTTTGGTTTAATGACTTTGGTTAAGGTAATGGAAATGCTAGAGGATAATCATAACCCTCATAAAAAAAGTTTCTTGCATTAAATAAGGACGATAGTTATGGTCCCCATAGATGAGTGAAGTCGTTGAATGAGGTCTCCTTTGAATTCATAAGATAGACATTAAGGAAGCTAGAAAAGGAATTATGAACAGTATGGTTCTTAAAAGAACATTGATAGTAGGAAAAGAAAATTCATGTCAGTGGATAGGATGGAAGAAGCTGAATGCGACCCATGGTAAGGAGTAGAATTCTTTAAGTTAGTCTCTCTCTATAAGTCTCCTTTTAGGCTCCTAAATCCTACAAAGAATGTGGCTACAATATATTATCGGATATGATGTGACATTATGGAAGTATTAGAAACAATATCTCGTGACATCATCACGAGGGTGACTATAATCACAAGGATAAGTATGATACCTTTGTCAACAACTTAGGGTTTCTATGAAAGAAAGAAAGTTGTAGGCAACAACTTTGCAGAACTCAAACATTTGAAGAATGCTCAACATGCATCAAAAGGGAAACATTTGCTGGATAGGGATCTGTAAGATCCTCAAGATTCTTTGATGGAATCTTCACTAGAAGATTCACTGATCCAAGGATGATGCAAGTGTTTCAATAGAAACTCCAACCTGTGAAGTTCATTAATAATGATATGATGACGTAAGAGTAGTTCAAGGGGTTGAAGATATTTCAATCAAGGAAGCTGTTGAAGGAACCCTGGGTAAAATGAGGTATGTATACTTGTGTTTAATTTTTATAATGTCATGTTGTATGGTTGCAGATCAATACCTCTACCTTGAGAAGCATGATCAAAGGAAAAGGATCTCCTCCTTTGAAAGGATGCAGAAAGACATGTCACACTAGATGAAAACAACATAATATGTCCTCATATGAAGTATGAGGTGATTGACTACAATGAAGAAAATCTGATTAAAACTTTGTTGGGAATGGATTGTGTTAGGAAGGAAGAGATCGTGAGACATGCAACCATGATAAAGGCAGTCAACATCCAAAACACCAAGAAGATTGGAATATGAAATCTCTCAAAAATATATGAAGACTTTGATGAAAGTCTGAAAAAGATGAAGACCCTTGACAATGGTTATCTTTGGGAGATATGTCATGTGTGCAGGATGCTGATACCTACAGAATGATGTTGTGATGAAGAGCCACCTAGTAAGGTACACTTTGATTTAATGATATACTTGATTTCTTGAATACTATTTGGATAAGTTCATGCAGGGCTACTTACAAGTACAACTAGCATTCATGTGATGAATGGATGAAGCATGATGAGAAAGAAGTAGACATATGACGAAGGTTCCAGATATGAAGAAGTTCACTTTCCATGAAGAAAGGAATGACATGACGAACTAAGGAGGAAATTGATCAATGACTACTGCCCTACAAGAAAGAAGCTCAACTAACTTTCATGACACCATGAAGAGAAGTTGATCAAGCAATTGAAGGACCCATGAAAAAGAAGTTGCAGATGTATTGAAGAGTCCCTAGTTAAGAGGAAGCTCTGACAAGTCCCTGATCAAGAGGGAGCTTGAATTAAGTCACCCTTGATTAGAAAGGAGTGGTAGTTGTATTTTTCTATTTCATCTGTCATGCACTAGACTAGGACTAACAACCGTAAGTCTAGATGAAGGCCATGAATGGAAATGAAGACACATGATAGACACAACATTCTTGTCTTCACCTAAGAAGAAAGAATGGAGGGTTGGGTAATCATCTGGCATCCGATACTCTTTGAGGATGTGTAGGGCATCCAAGATAAGGGTAGGCAAGAGGACCGATATTCTTTGAGGGTTGGGAACTAAAGATAAGAATAGTCCTAGAAGGTCATACTTAGTGAACACCCGAGTGGGTATGTTCCTTGAGAGACAATGATGAAGGTGTCTATAAATCATTGGTCTCGCCAGCATTGTAGCTCATGGTCTCATGGAGAGATGGAGCTATTAGTTAAGGCCTTGCACAACGACAATGCATGTTGATATGATGCTATATAGATGGGATTATTAATCCAATTCTTATCTAAAATTCTTCAGATTGAGAATGACCAAGTACCATTGTAAATACATCCCTAGTTAAGAGGGAGTGTTGAAGAAAATGTAAGTAGGTTTGGTGTTTATACATGTAATTTTGATCTTTGTACTTGTAAAGAAGAGAAATATTATCTGTTTAAATTATATGAATGAGTTTCTTGTTCATTCCATAGGTTTAGGAAAGTCAAAGAGTCAAAATCATGTTAAAGAGCTCTTCTTGAGCATATTTGTGATGTATATGAAGCTACCTACTGTCTAGAACAACCCTCCAAGACTAGCACAATCCTCTTGAAGACAAGAAAGCAAAATGATGAAAAACTCTATCAGGTCAGCTAGCAAAATAGTTTAAATTGAAGTCAGGTTGGCTAGCAAAAGAGACACAACAGATCACTTGGTTATGTCGGCTCATTATGGAGGCATGACCACTATATATACCCACCTAGGGTCACTGCAAATGGAAGAAACAAAATCTCACATTTTTCTTTGAAATAACTCGGATAAGAGCAGGTCTGCAACTTCACATATCTTGAAGAAGTACACTCTCGGATGGGATAGTTAGGAGCAGGATCTTGACGATAAGGTACATTGATACCTTTGTATTCTACTTTGAAATCTCGGTCAAGTTCAAGGTGCTGAAACTTGGAAGGGTACAGGACTGTCTCTTCGCATAAGGATCAGACTATAGATAGCATTGTAATGGTTACATTCTTAGCATAAGTCGAAAGATAAGGGTCTCGATGCGACTCTCTGCAATCATAACCATTATGCATAGTGACGATCTCAATTGTGACATTGTCTCAAGGGTATAATCTCATCGAAGGAGCAACTATGGTGAAACAATGAAGATATCGGTGGTGCAGACAGAATGATGATCTCGAAAAAGGTGCAGTGATAATGATGATGATATCAGTAGTATGAAGAAGAGGATTGATGTCGTGGTCTTGGAGTGGCTTAGTTAGTTAAGGGTCATGGTCTTGGTGTTTGTCAATTGGTATCTCTATTAGAAGAATTTTGTGCGGGCTTTCCTCTCCAAGAGGTAGAGGTTTTGGCCCTAGCAGAATGCCTACATCTTGTGTTCTTGTCTCTTTGTTTTTGATAGCTATTTGATGAAATAAGAAACACACACTTTGGTAATGTCAAAAAGAAGAATGTGCTAATAAGAAAATTAAAAATGCCTCACAAATAGTTAATAAGTCAAGGAGAATCTCATTAACTACATATGCCCTAAATTCTTCAACAATATTTAGAAAATGTCAAATTTGTTAATGCCTTTTATGCAGAGATGAAGATTCAAGCCCAAAATGTTAATGCCCAAGATGTCTAGAAGCTATGATAATTTGCTAGAAATCGTCAATCAATTTTATTCCCTTTGGAATGCTCTTTTCAGATTTATATTAGATCTTATCTAGTGATTATGCAGAGATATTCCAGCAAGCAAACAAATAGATCTAGGCTAGATATTTAATGCCCAAGTAGCCAAAACACTAGAAACTTTTACCATGAAATTATTAGGGTGTTTAGACAACTTAGATGTGATTTTAGGGCCTTCAAGTCACTGTTATAAAATGAATATGACAGTTGAAGCAAAACAATGATAAAATGAGAGTTTAGAGAGAAAACCCTAGGCCCAGTGCCTTATAGAAAACTTGCCCAAAATGCTGAAATTTCTCCAATGATTATGCCACGTGAAAATATAACTTTTGAGCCAATTTCTCTGCAAGACACACCAAGTATTTAGTCCCAAAATCAAACTTACCCATAGAGATGGAAGAGAGGCAAATTAGGGCCAAGAGAGGGCAACGCTAGGCCCAATAGGGTTAGCTTTGAGCGGAAGATGGCTTATGAGGCCATAAAAGAGACAAAGGAGGTGGAAGGCCAAGAAGGCTTTGCACTGAAGGGAAAAGGCCTTAAAAGTCCTAGTGGCTTAGGGTAAGAGCCGTATAGGGTTGTCGTGGGCCCCATAATGGCCACGATGTAGGGTAAGAAGGTCGAGAATGGGGGTTGTAAGCCCTTGGAGGGCTACAGATAGGGACAAGAGGGAGAAATGAGGGAGGAATGGAAAGAAGGGAGGACAGAGTGAGGCGAAAAGAGGAGGAGGCTAGCGGAGTTGGAAGGAGGGCCGAGGGAGGGGAGCAGAGGAGGAGTTGCGGAGTAGGGACAAGAGGAAGAGGGCTGAAGGCGTGGAGCGGCCCACAAGGCCTGTGGCCAAGGGAAAGAGGGCAGGCTGAAGCCCTTAGGGGCTATGACCAGTCTCCAAGAGGCTAGAAAGGGTGACGTAGGCCCTAAGAGGCCTGACGCATGGCATTAGGACAAAGACGCTGGCCTTAGAGAGGGGAGATCCGGGCTTAGGAGCCCTAAAA
Source organism: Pinus taeda (assembly GCA_000404065.3). Lineage (NCBI taxonomy): Eukaryota > Viridiplantae > Streptophyta > Pinopsida > Pinales > Pinaceae > Pinus > Pinus taeda. Next base: position 131,219 of record APFE031470474.1, on the reverse strand, counting down.
CTTGAAATCGAAACATTGAAATTTTTTTTTGCTTCAGATCTTTAGTTTGTTGCAAATTCTTCAATGGTTGGCCTTGCAAAAATTTTGGTGACTAGATCTTACCCTCAAGGTCCTAGATCTTGCTTTAGGCCCCACAATGGCCACAACTTAGGGTAAGAAGGACAAGAATAGGTGTTGTAAGCCCTTGGAGGACTGCAACTAGGGAGAAGAGGGAGAAATGACGGAGGTTAGCGGCCTTGGAAGGAGGGCCGAGGGAGGGGAGTGAAGGAGAAGGAGGAGTTGCGGAGGAGGGACGAGAGGAAGAGGAAGAGGGCTGAAGGGGTGGAGAGGCCGACAAGGCCTGTGGGCAAGGGAAAGAGGGAAGGTCGAGGCCCTTAGGGGCTACGACCAGTCTCCAAGAGGCTAGAAAGGGTGACACAAGCCCTAAGAGGGGTTGATGTAGGGCCCTAGTACGAAGACGCTGGCCTTGGAGAGGAGAGATCCGGTCTTAGGAGCCCTAAAACTTGAAATCGCAACTCTTAAAATTTTTATTTGCTTTAGATCTTCAGTTTATTGCAAATTCTTCAATGGCTGGATATGCAAAAATTTTGGAGACTAGATCTTACCCTCAAGGTCCCAGATCTAGCTCTAGGCCCAACAATGGCCACGACCTAGGGTAAGAACATTGAGAATGGGGGTCATAAGCCCTTGGAGGGCTGCAACTAGGGAGAATAGGGAGAAATGAGGGAGGAAAGGGAAAGAAGGGAGGACAGAGGGAGCTAAGAAGAGGAGGCGGCTAGCGGACTTGGAAGGAGGGCTGACGGAGGGGAGCGGAGGAGGAGGAGGAGCTATGGAGGATGGACGAGAGGAAGAGGAAGAGGGTTGAAGGTGTGGAGATGCCCACAAGGTCTGTGGCAAAGGGAAATAGGGTAGGCCGAGGCCCTTAGGGGCTACGACCAGTTTCCAAGAGGCTAGAAAGGGTGACGCAGGGCGTTGGGATGAAGACGCTGGCCTTGGAGAGGGGAGATCCAGTCTTAGGAGCCCTAAAACTTGAAATCACAACTTTGAAAAATTTTATTTGTTTCAGATCTTCAGTTTGTTGCAAATTATTTCAATGGTTGGCCCTGCAAAAAATTTGGAGACTAGATCTTACCCTCAAGGTCCTAGATCTAGCTCTAATCCAACTCTTCTCACTTGATTTCACCTGCACAAATAACTTTACAAATACCTAAAACCCAAATATATACAAAAATCTCAAAACCCAAAACCCCAATTAGAATTTTTTTTTTTTACAAAATAAATTATACAAATTTATTTACAAATATACAAATATACAATGCTTTTAAAAGGAATTTTGAGAAATATTTTTTTTAGAAATTTTATGATAAATGGCTAAGTATACTTTGGAAAATAAATGCAAGCTACAAACTTAGAGAAGTTAGATAAACTATAAAACATTTGAAGTCCAGACAAGGTTAGTCTACATCCACAATTTGTGAACTTGGAGCCCAAGGGGCTAAGGAATGTGCAAACACTATATATTTTCTTCAGGAAAGCTTGTTAGACACATGGCAAATCAAATTACCTAAGATAGACCCAAAATCTACTAATAAAATATTTTTATCGCCATCTAATGAATAAACAAACTTTAAAATTTTAAGCACAATATAGGAAAGCTTGTACTGAGCATGTACCTCAAATCAGTAGACAATAAACACCATAAACTGCACCCCAAACTTTTATTATGATTCAAAAACGTTCCCAGTGGGACAATAGCGTTACATCGTCTTTTTGCAAAATTTTCTTAGCCAAAGATCAGATGGCTTGAGACACAAATGACTCTTAATTTATAGATAAATCCTCCAAGTTGAAAAAGTAACAGCTAGTTGACTTGATCCTTGTCAAGATAATCTCGATGGTCGAAAAATATTTGATCATCTTTTAATCTCCACCATTGAAAATATTTATTTTTGAGGAATTTTTGAATTTCCTATTTAACTCATTTTTTATTAGCTCAAAATTAAATATTGTTTAGTTAATTTCCTCAAAAAATTGACTTTGACTTAACCACCAAGGTTCAACGGTCTAATTTTTCTTGAAATTTCCAATATTCCCTTCGACCCTCTAATATTTTAGCCATGGTGTCTAAGTATGAGGGACCACACACTAAAATAATTTTTAAATAAGATAATTACATTTTCAACACTCAAAGGGGGAACAACCGTTCGGTATAGAACTTCAAATTACATATCCAATTCTGCGACACAATATGATCTAGTAGACGAAGTTATTTGTAATAAAATAAAGTAGCCAACTTGCTTAAATTATTACCAAACCACTTTTACATAAGACTCGACTAAAACACTATGACTCACTTAATACTTTGATGAAGAATTCTATCCTAGCTTTGGGGTGAGGTTGGAGGAAAAAACTCCTGACAATTCGTGTTTAGAAACATAGATGAGTAAATCAGACGAAAAACTTCCTAAGATGAAACTTAGGCGAAAATACTAGGCTACCTAGGTTATTACATACATACACGGTTTTACTAGCATCATTTGTTAGTTTTTGTAGCACCAGATGTATTTTAGCTACAAAATTTTGTGGAGAGGCTAGAATACATGAGATATCCAAAACCTAGAAATCGTTTCTTGAAATTCAGCCTAGAAATGACTTAATTAGATTATTAACCAGTTTTTAAATATTCCCTAAGTCTAAACTTAGGGAATATCGTTAATTAATCAGTATTAATTAAGTCAAGGCGAGAATCATCTAGAAAGTCACACGGATCGATATAGAAATGATCCTAACCATTGATTAAGTTTTAATCTTGGCCGTTGGTGCTCCAACAGAGGATTATAAGAGGAGGTCGATGTGGTGATGGAGAAGACACTTGAGAAGTTTGATTTCTTGGCAGATTGATTTCCTGAGTAGCAGCAATCAGTTGCCAGAGAGAGTCAGAGATCAAAGCAGTGAGAGGGGTAGAGACAGTGAAGTCGGAGGAAGATTTCTAGATCTGATGAGTACATTTATAGAGAGGCAGAAGAGCCACAAGGAGGGGTGACGCTGGTGCAGTGTAGTAGCCTGTAGAGGCAATTTCGATTTTGCTGGGGAAAAACCGAGTTTCAATTGCAAAAGTTGGACAAAGGTTTCAAGGGCTAGGAGAAACATTTTCCCAGATAGTAGCAAACTAGACAACTTAAGGAGAGGGTGATTCAGACTGAGTGCAGAAGGGATTGCGCTAGGGTGACGTAGAACCAACACAGAGGTAGTTTGGACAACTCACTTGGAGGTATAGTCAGAGCCGGGATTTTCCCGCGGTCTAAGGAAAATTCCTCATTAGATTTTTGCTAGTGTTTTCTCGGCAAAATTGTCGGTATTTGGCATCCAGATTGTACTCAAATTATTTAACTGTTGCATAATAATAAAACCCTCATTTGCTGCACCGATTTTCTCAAGTTGGGTTTTTCTAGGGACTTTTGTTCAAAAACAATTGTGTTAATTTTAAGTGTGTGTGCTAGTATTTTCTTAGTTACCAACGCTATTAGTTTCCACAATTTTATTTGTGAAGGTTGCAGTGAATGTGGACCAGGCTAGGCTAATAACAAGGGCTCTCAACCTCCATCAAACATAGGTCTGAACCCTGCAATCTCCATAGTAGTAATGCGACCAACAAGAGAAGATAAACGCTTCCCAGAATGGTCTTTAAATACCCATCAAATTAGCTCATACGTGCTTTCAATAGCCTCGACATATCAAATTAGCCCAGACTTGATGTCAACCTTGCCCTTACCACCTTCATTGGAGACCTTTTTCTTCGCAACTATTTCAGAGAGAAGTATGAGTTGTGAATGTGTTGAATGAGGTTGGAGGTCACTTCTTTTTATAAGAGATGGAGAGGGGTTCACTTTGTCTAATTAACCCCAAGTCGACCTTGATAAATTACATGTGTGGGTTTGCTTTTAAAAATATATTTTTCCTTATCCAAATTTAGTGATCTTTAGGTCGATTTTGGTCTTCTCGAAAAGAGAAATTCAATACCACAATTATCTTCTTCAAAAGAGCTTCCCAAAGTGGAATTTGGCCCTAGTTGTTACATACACACACAGTCTTACTAGCATCATTTACATTATAAATTTGCAGAATGGGTTTACAAACACTAAATGAACTGATGACTGATGAACTGGTCCTTTGATTTTTTTTTTTGGCATATCTGCTTCCTTGGAGCTTTGACAAAAAGTGTGCAACATGTCCAATTGCAACAATCCCTGCGATGGGGCACTAGAGATATTTTTGATGTTAGAAGGACAAGTTGATGATATCTCTCCTTATAGGACCCACCTATTTGTGTTTTTGGAAAAGAAGTTTGGATGATTTGGGGAGTTTTGTGGCTCAACTTAGACAGTAGAATGAATAAGAAACTAGGAGATAATGAAGAGTTAGAAAAGGAGTTGAAAAAAGAGCAAGAGAAACTGCTAAGTTCTCATGCCATATTCCTCATAATTTTTGTCTAAAGTGGACATGAAACACTATCAAAGTGAGATTGATGGCGATAAGCTAAATCATTGGTTGCAACTTGCAATAGTTAGAAGCTTATTTATATGTCCATAACATAGTAGAAGAGCAAAAGATTCCATTTGCACAATTGAAATTAGGGGGCCATGCACTAGACTAGTGGGAAAGCCACAAAGGGACACTTAGGTTAGAGGGTGATCTCCCCCCGCCCCCGGACCCCCCCCGGCCCCCCAATAGTTAAGTAGGGGTGCTTAAAACCCTTACTAGGTCCTAGTTCTACCCTATTAGGTATGTAGTGGACTGGTGGATTTGTTGGCATCACTTTAGGTAGAGGAAAGAGTAGAGTGTGCATGAGTACATAACCGAGTTCAAAAAAATGGTGATTATGATGTGTATATCTCCCAAGAAAAAGATGTACTCCTCAAGTATCTAGGGAGTGTACACAATCGTTTATGGAATTAAGTGATGCTCTTTAGAAATAGGACAATTGATGAGCCTGTGTACAAGCATAGTACTTCGAGAATAGCAGCAATAAGGACAACCAAGTGGTTCTATTACTGATCCGATTAGCAGGGTTACAAAGGTCCATACAACATGCTAAGATCAGCACACACAGGGTAAGAGCCCATCGTAACCTCAGTTTGAATTCTTGCCCTTTAGGTTCAACTTCCTCTTGAAAGTACAAGGGAGGATTCCTACTTAATACCTGAACCAACTCCAAGTAAGACTAGGGCCTCAAATGGGGGTCGATAAGAGGTGGGGGAGTTAATTATGTTGGCATTCTTGCTGATTTCTGAGTGTAAATATTCAATAGAAATCATAATACAGCTAGATCCTACACTGGTTAATGTTAAATATGGCATGTAAGTACTAAAAAATGGTGTTGATAAAATATACTAACTAACAATGATGTTATTTTTTAATTTAGGTTGTTGGTTAGAGGCTAAGTTACCGGATCCGGCACAGGCAGGTGGAGTATGGCCGGATCCACGGATCTGATCCGGATCCGTATCCGGATCCGCCAAAATACGGGTAAAAATACGTTTTTTTAAATACAGTGATTTTGGAAACAGCTAGCCTTTACAGGATACGGATCCCGCTGGTGGCTGCCGGAAGCGGTGACAGGTAGCCGAAAAAGTTAGAAAGGCAGCGAATGTTTTAGGGTTTGGGTTTATTATATTATAACATTTGTGGTCCCGACTCCCGACTCTTTGTCTGCGTTTTTTCCGCGTTTTGTCCCCATTCTAAAGTCAGGCCCTCCTGCACATCGATTAGTTCACCGCCAGCCCCTCCTGCACAACGTTTTTGGTTGCGGGCTTACCGCCGGCCCCACTGCCCGCAGCACTGTTCGCCTTTGGTCAGGCCGCCGGTTCCTCTGGTCAGCAGCCCGCAGCGGTCACGGTTTACGCAGGTTCCTCTGGTCAGCAGCGTGCATCGGTCACGGTTTACGCAGGTTCCTCTGGTCAGTAGCCCGCAGCGGTCACTGTTTACGCAGGTTCCTCTGGTCAGCATCGCGCATCGGTCACGGTTTACGCAGGTTCCTCTGGTCAGTAGCCCGCAGCGGTCACGGTTTACGCAGGTAAGTTTATGGTTGTTATATATATGTTATATATATTATATATGTTATATATATTATATATGTTATAT